>CAUYLG010034447.1:0-16382 GCA_963573385.1 Cacajao melanocephalus | reverse complement strand
TGTGGTTTGCTGCCTTCCTCCCCATCACCTATATCTGGCATTTCTCCCCATGTTATCCCCAACTCCCCACCCCCTGCTGACCCTCCGTTAGCTCCCCCCAACAGACTTCAGTGTGTGATGTTCCCCTCCCTGTGTCCCTGTGTTCTCATTGTTCAATACCCGCCTATAAGTGAGAATATGGGGTGTTTGATTTTCTTTTCTTGTGTCAGTTTGCTGAGAATGATGGTTTCCAGGTTAAGTATATAAATATTGATATATGAGTTAGCTCTGGGGTAACTAGACTGAGACCAGGTCAAGTTGATTGGGAGGTGGCCTTCAGAACATCAGGCAGGCAAGGGACCCTCCAAGAGACTAATATCCTTGAAGAGAAACCCCACAGCCCATGACAACTCTGAAACAGTTGAGTAGGCCTCCCTGCCTGTTAACTGATTGAGCAAATGTGGAAGCCTCTGGAAAAACTGTTGTCTTATCAAAGCTGAGGAATTCTGTCTTGTAACATCTTTTGATAACCGCCTCTGGGATTTCCTTTCCAGTTTGGCAGCATTCACTTGCACAATATTTCTGTTTGATTCTTATCCTTTTCTCTTTTTATGGGGATCTTCCTCTTTTGCCTTTGGCTGTGGGTTTCTCAATTTGGGATTTGCTCCCTGTTTCATCTTGTTTGATTACGGGTAACATTACTGCTTGGATTTTTCCTTCTGCTTTTTGGGAAAATATCTACCTCTTCTCTGGAAACAAGTTTCATAATTGGAATGTTGTTATTTCTCTTGGTTTTCTCAAAAGCTAGTCTCCTACTGAAATGTATTCAAGAAATGTGTCACATACATTTGAAAAATGCTTCCTAATTTCTCCAGAAAGAAATATTGGACATTATCAGTAAAGGTGCTGTTATGTGCTCTAATAGCTATTGTTTATAACTAGGGCAACCATATGCATTGGTTTGCTTGGTACAGTTTGTGTGTTTGCTTATTGTCCCCGTTTGTGTATAGGGAGCACCTCCTCTCACTCATGGATGACAAATTATATGGTTATATTAAAGATAATACCAATGTAAGAAATTTTAAAAGTAAGTACAATAAGGGTCAGCATTTCCAAACTCTCTTATACAAGGTTTACAGGCATATCAATTAGTATATAATTTCTTGAGTTTATGTCACCCTGAAATAAAAATTACCGTCACTTCCTTCTTTGATTTAAAAGACTAATAGAGGCATCTCCTTCTAGTACTTGGTGACATATTCTATGCTTTACATATGTTTTTATTTTTAAAAGTAACATTACTGTGGAAATTTTAAAAAGTGCAAGAAAGCTAAAACAGAAAATAAGACCACCTATAATCTTTGCACTCAGAGATAAGCACTGTTAATATTTATTTTGTACCTTCCCTTAATAATGAGAAATACAAATTTGGGGGGGGGTCTGCTGATTTTTAGTTTTTTCATCATTATAATTGTTTTGTCATGTTAGCAAATATTCTCCTGCGGCAGTACATTGAACAGAGTATTGAACAGCATTATATTATTGAATCTATCACTATTTAAGCAAAATATTAGTCCTTTGAGATCCACATAAACAGAAGGCAGAACAATCGTGCAGAGGCTTTACTTACAGCTACACGAATTTGGGATGTACATAAAGAAAAGATTACAAGTGATTACACTGGGGTGATGAGAGAGATCCCATTTTGGATGGTTACATGTTTTACTTGTCTGAAGGTAAGAGGCCTAAAGTGATGATTTCTTAAGACTTATTTTTCTTCCTCATTTGATATTTCTATGATAGTTTAATAGTTGTAGGAATAAAACTGATGTGTGATTATTTTTACTTAGTATTGACTCTGCCATTGTGTTTCATAATAGCAGCTGTTCACGTTTTGTGCATCTTTAAGGACACAGGGCAAACTTCATAGTTTTCTCTTTTAGCTATGCAATCTCAAGTGGTGAAATTGTTAAAATTCATTAAGGTGTAGGTTATCTGATTATCAGAATTAATAATTTTAGGTAATAAAAGAATTGTTTCATGTTCATTATTTTTGTTTAACTTTTAACTGTTCTACTACACTTCATTATTTTAACATTATTACAATATACATACCAAAATGTTCCCTAGTTGTCCTTCTAAGTTAATTTCTGCTCCAATTCCACCCCCACCCCACCCACACACCAAGTAACTTTTACTCTGATTTCTTTCTTTCTTGAGACAGAGTCTCACTCTGTCACCCAGGCTGGAGTACAGTGGCGCGATCTCAGCTCTTTGCAACCTCCGTCTTCTGGGTTCAACCAATTCTTCTGTCTCAGCCTCCTGAGTAGCTGGGATTACAGGTGCATGCCACCATGCCCAGATAATTTTTTTGTGTGTTTTTAGTAGAGACGGGGTTTCACCATGCTGTCCAGGCTGGTCTCGAAATCCTGACCTTGTGATCTGCCCACCTCGGCTTCCCAAAGTGCTGGGATTACAGGCGTGAGCCACTGCACACCACTATCCCCAGCCGTTTTACTCTGATTTCTATGACTATGGATTAATATTGGCCAAGTCTGAACTTCATATAAATAGAATAATATGGTAGGTACTCTTTTTGGGTCTTACTTCTTTCACTTAGTATAATTCTTCTTTGATATTTATCCATGTTGTTGTGTATATCAATGTCTTAGTTCATTCTCACATTGCTAATAAAGACATACCCAAGCCTGGTTAATTTATAAAGGAAAGAAGTTTAATAGACTCACAGTTCAGCCTGGCTGGGGAGGCCTCAGGAAACTTACAATCATGAAAGTAGAGGAAGAAAATATTTCCTTCTTCACATGGAAGCAGCAAGGAGAAGAATGAGAACTGAGCAGAAGGGGAAGCCCCTTATAAAGTCATCAAATCTCTTGAGAACTTACTATCAAAGAATAGCATGGGAAAACCTTTCCCATTATTCAGTTATCTCCCACTGTGTCCCTCCCATGACATGTAGGGATTATGAGAACTAGAATTCAAGAAGAGATTTGACTGGGGACACAGCCAAACCATATTGTTCTAGCCCGGCACCTCCAAAATCTCATGTCCTCACATTTCAGAATACAATCACGCCTTTCCAACAGTCCCAAGAGTCTTAACTCATTCCATCATTAACTCAAAACTCCAAGTCTGAAGTCTCTTCTGAGACCAGGTAAGTCTCTTTCACCAATGAGCCTGTAAAATCAAAAGCTAGCTAGTTACTTCCTAGATACAATGCAGGTACAGGCATTGGGTAAATACACCCATTCCAAATGGGAGAAATTGGTCAAAACAAAGGGGATACAGGCCCTATGCAAATCCAAAATCCAATAGGGCAGTCATTAAACCTTAAAGTTCCACAATGATCTCCTTTGACTCCATTTCTCACACCCAGGGCACACTGATGCAAAAGGTGGGCTCTCATAGCCTTGGGCAGCTGTGCTCCTGTGGCTTTGCAGGATACAGCTCCCCTCCTGGCTGCCTTCACTGCTGACATTGAGTGTCTCTGGCTTTTCCAGCACATGGTACAAGCTGTCTGTGAATCTACCATTCTGGAATCTGGGGGATAGTGGCCCTCTTTTCACAGCTCCAGTAGGCAGTAGGACTCTGGGCGGGGGGGGGGGGCTCCAATCCCACATTTCCCTTTTACACTGCCCTAGCAGAGTTTTTCCATGAGGGCTCTGCCCCTGTGGCAAAATTCTGCCTGGACATCCAGGTGTTTCCATACATCCTCTGAAATCTAGGTGGAGGTTCCCAAACCTCAATTCTTGTCTTCTGTGCACCCACAGGACCAATATCATGTGGAAGCTGCCAAGGCTTGGGGTTTGCACCTTCTGAAGCAATGACCCAAGCTGTACCTTGGACCCTTTCAGCCATGTCTGGAGCTAAAGCCGGTGTGATGCAGGGCACCATGTCCCAAGGCTATACAGAGCAGGAGGGGCCCTAGGCCTAGGCATTTTTTCCTCCTAGGCCCTGAGGCCAGTGATGAAAGGGTCTCTGACATGCCCTGGAGAAATTTTCTTTATTGTCTTCGTGACTAACATTCAGCTCATTACTTATGCAAATTTCTGCAGTGGGCTTGAATTTCTCCCTAGAAAATGAATTTTTCTTTTCTATCACATCAGGCTGCAAACTTTTGAAATTTTATGCCCTGCTTCCTCTTGAATGCTTTGCCACTTAGAAATTTCTTCTGCCAGATACCCTAAATTTATCTGTCTCAAGTTCAAAGTTCCACAGATCTCTAGGGTAGGGGCAATATGCCACCAGTTTCTTTGCATAGCAAGAGTGATCTTTATTCTAGTTCCCAAAAGTTCTCATCTCCATCTGAGACCACCTCAGCCTTGACTTCTTTGTCCATGTCACTATCAGCATTTTGGTCAAAGCCATTCAATAAGTCTCTTTAGGTTCAAAACTTTCCCATATTTTCCTGTTTTCTTCTGAGCCCTCCAAACTCCTCCAACCTCTGCCTGTTACCCATTTCCAAAGCCACTTCCACATTTTCGGGTATTTTTACAGCAGTGCTCCACTACCTGTACCAATTTACTGTTATTAGTCTGTTCTCACATTAAAAAAATGGGCAAATGACATGCACAGACATTTCTCAACAGAAGACATGCAAGTGGCTTACAAACATGAAAAAATGCTCATCATTAATAATCCTCAGATAAATGAAAATGAAAACTATGATAAGATATGTCAGACTAATTAGGATGGCTATAATTAAAAAGGCAAAAAATAACAGGTGCTTGTGAGGTTGCAGAGAAAAGGGAACACTTAAGTACTGTTGGTGGGAATGTAAATTAGTTCAGCTATTATGGAAAGCAGTATGGTGATTTCTCTAAGATCTTAAAACAGAGCTACCATTTGACCCAGCAATCCCATTATTGGGTATATACCTGAAGGAAAATAAATTGTCATATCAAAAAGACACATGCATTTATATGTTAATTGCAGTGCTATTCACAATAGCAAAGATGTGGAATCAACTTAGGTGTGCCAGTCGATAGTGGATTGGGTAAAAAAAAATTATTAATCACAAGGAATGACAGAAAAAGTATCTTAGAATTTCAGACAAAAAACAAGTGTCAATACAGATTTTTATATAATCTAAACAATAGTGATGGAAGAACATTAAAAACATATAGAGGATATTTATATATCCTCTATATGGTTTATATGTATAAAGGCTCTGAAATCTATGTTTTGATATTATAATTTAGGCTTTGTTTTTGTTAATATTGACATCTTTTAAAATCTCTATATTTATTCATTTTTTGGATTGTCCCTTTTAAATTCTTTTTTTAATTTTTAATTTTTCCATAAGTTATTGGGGTACAGGTGGTATTTGGTTACATGAGCAAGTTCTTTAGTGGTGATTTGTGAGATTTTGATGCACCCATCCCCTGAGCAGTATAAACTGCACCATATTTGTAGTCTTTTATTCCTCACACCCTCCCACTCTTCCCCCAAAGTCCCCAAAATCCATTGTATCATTCTGATGGCTTCACATCCTCAGAGCTTAGCTCCCACATATCAGTGAGAACATATGATGTTTGGTTTTCCATTCCTGAGTTACTTCACTTAGAATAATAGTCTCCAGTCTCATCCAGGTCACTGTAAATGCTGTTAATTCATTCCTTTTTATGGCTGCATAGTATTCCATTTTATGTATAATAAAATGTGGGGTGTGCGTGTGTGTATATATATATATACAAAATATATAAAGTTTTTATATATAAAATTTTTTATATATACAAACTTTTATATAATAAAAACTGGTGTATGTGTATATATATGTATATACACACATGTGTATATACGTATATGTGTATATATACGTATATACGTATATGTTTATATATACGTATATACGTATATGTATATATGTATATACATACACATGTATATACATACACATATATGTGTATATATGTATATACATATATACATATACATATATGTGTGTATACACATACATATATGTGTGTATATACACATACATACATATATGTGTGTATATACATATGTGTGTGTGTGTGTGTATATATATACACACACATATACGTACACACACACACCACAGTTTTGTAGTGTTTTGTAGTATTCCTTGTAGAGGCCTTTCAACTCCTTTATTAGGTATATTCCTAAGTATTTTATTTATTTTTTTGCAGTTATATATATATCCCCATTAGTCATATATATATATATATATATATATATATATATACACACACATTTATTTTTTTATTTATTTTATTTTTTATTAGGTATATTCCTAAGTATTTATTTTTTTGCAGTTATATATTTATATACCCCCATCAGTCACATATATATATATATATCTATACATATACACACATTTATTTTTTGCAGTTATATATATATCCCCATCAGTCATATATATATACACACACACACACACACACACACACGCACACACACATACATACACATACACACACACCACAGTTTCTTTATCCACTCATTGAGTGATGGGGATTTGGGTTGGTTCCACAGTTTTGCAATTGTGAATTGTGCTGCTATAAATGTGTGTGCTAGTGTTTTTGTGAATAATGACTTCTTTTCCTCTGGGTAGATACCCAGTAGTGGGATTGCTGGATCAAACTAATCTACTTTTAGTTCTGTAAAGAATCTCCACATGGTTTTCCATAGTGGCTGTACTGGTTTACATTTCTACCAGCAGTATAGAAGTGTTCCCTGTTCACCGCATCCACACCAACATCTACTGTTTTTTAATTTTTTGATTATGGCCATTCTTGCAGGAGTAAGGTGGTATTGCATTGTGGTTTTGGTTTGCATTGCCCTGATCATTAGTGATGTTGAGCATTTTTTTCATATGTTTGTCAGCCATTTGTATATCTTCTTTTGAGAATTGTCTATTCATGTCCTTAGCCCATTTTTTGATGGGATTAGTTGTTTTCTCTCACGGATATGTTTGAGTTTATTGTAGATTCTGGATATTAGCCCTTTGTCAGATCTGTAGATTGGGAAGATTTTCTCTCACTCTGTGGGTTGTCTATTTATTCTGCTGACTGTTTCTTTCGCCATGCAAAAGCTCTTTAGTTTGATTAGGTCTCAGCTATTTATTTTTGTTTTTATTGCATTTGCTTTTGGGTTCTTGGGTATGAAATCCTTGCCTAAGCCAATGTTATCTTCTATAATTTTTATAGTTTCAGGTCTGAGGTTTAAGTCCTTAATCCATCTTGAGTTGATTTTTGTTTAAAGTGAGAGATGAGGATCCAGTTTCATTCTCCTACATGTGGCTTGCCAATTGTTCCAGCACCATTTGTTGAAAAGGGTGTCCTTTCCCCACTATATGCTTTTGTTTGCTTTGTCAAAGTATTTGGGTTTGGATGTATTTGGGTTTATTTCTGGGTTCTCCATTCTGTTCCATTGGTCAATGTACCTATTTTTATACCAGTACCATGCTGTTTTGGTGACTATGACTTATAGTATAGTTTGAAATCAGGTAGTGTGATGCCTCCAGATTTGTTTTTTTTTGCTTAGTCTTGCTTTGACTATGTGGGCTCTTTTCTGGTTCCATATGAATTTTAGGATTGCTTTTCTTAATTCTGTGAATGGTGGTGGTATTCTGATGAGGATTGTTTTAAATTTGTAGATGCTTTTGGCAGAATGGTCATTTTCACAATATTGATTCTACCTATCTATGAGCATGAAATGTGTCTCCACTTGTTTGTGTCATCCATGATTTCTTCCAGCAGTGTTTGGTAGTATTCTCTTAATCAACATATAGCTACACTTAAAAAATTAAGGTGAGAGGTTATGTTTTTTAATAGGTTATAGGAACTCCATTACATTCACAAAATATTTGGATTCATTCATGTTACTTATTTTTTGTTTTACATTTTCAATTGCGTTTTTTAATTTTCAGGTAGTTTTAGACTGACCAAAGTATCTTTGACCCATTTTTCTTTTTAGTGGTTTGGAGGTTAAATGTCTTATTTTGATTCCTTGAGCGGTTGCTCTTACACTTTTAATCAACATCTTTAAACTTTCATTTGCCTTTTTATCAATGAATCAGTCTGTATTTATATTCTCCCAGGAACGACACAAGAATATTCACTTTTACTCCTCTTCACTTTCTCCTCTCCCTACCACATGATCTTCCAGAGATGTCATAAAAAATTGAGTTCCTTTTTACTATTTTTAAAAAATTTTTTCTTCTATTATCCTACATCATGTTTCTCAGAGACATCATCTAAAAGGTTAGATTCTTGTTAAATGGTTTTTGCAATCATCACTTAAATGGTTGGTTGTTATATCTGATTTCTTTTGTTTGGATTAAATTTTCTTCTTGCTAGAGCACATCCTTTTATAATTCATTCAGAACTTTCTGAGTCTGAAAATGTTCTTTTTTTATTCTTACACTTGAATAATTTAGTTTTAGTATTTTAAGCTCAAAATTATTTTCCCTCAGATTTCGGAAAACATTGTTTATTGTCTTTTTCCTCTGGTATTACTAGAAAACAAGTCCATTGTAAATCTCATTCTTTCATCAAAGTGGATTATCTATCTCCCACCTTCTTCTTACCAGTCTTCTGATAAGACTTTTCTCTTTATTCTCAGCTTTCTGAATTTTTCCATGTCGGGCTTAGTTGTAGTGTATTTTATTCATCTTGCCTAGGACTCAAGGGCTTCTTCTAAGCTAAAGTGTAATGATTCTTTTCTTCTCTATTTTTGGAACTGTAAAACACGTTCATTGGTAAACTGGGAGATATCTTTTATGTCTCTGTAACTTCTCTTTCATATGTTTTTAATTTTTTTACTTTTGTGGATACTTTTGGATAATTTTTAACTGCTTTTTCTGTTTTTAAAGTTACTTTCTACTGTATTCCCATACAGTAATCCATAGTGATAGAAATCAGAGTAGTGGTTTCCCTGTTTTGTGGGGAGAGAGGAAGGCAGACAACTTGGAAACACTAGGGAACTTTCTGGTGTGTGTGTTGTAATAATGTTGACATAACATTATTGTTACATAATCAAAACAGCTGTATCCATTCAGCCATTTTCTTCATCTACTGATCTTTTTAAACTCTAGGATTAAATTTTTAATTTTTCCCCATGGTTTCTATATTCTCTCACATCTCATAAGGATATTGGTTACATATATTTTATAGGTTTATTTGTTTGCTTTCTTGATTTGCCCAGCTTTAGTAGATGGAAGTTGTTCTTTGGCTTAGTTTGGTGACTCTTTTTATGTCAGCATGCTTCAAATGTTTGTTAGACATTTTCTGTATTTATCTATGTTATCTGAGAGCCTAGCTTATGAAAGCCTTATCAGTTCCCTTCAGCCTATCTTCAGAAATTGCAGGAGGCTGGTAGAAGGCTATTCTGCTGTGAAATGAACCAGTGACTAGTTTGTTTCTCCTAAGTGGTGTTAGCCTCCTTAGATCCTTCTTTAACCCTAGTCTGGAAGCTCTAATGTTCTCTGCTCCTGACTTGGGTCATATACTTTCCTTGCTCTCTGCTTGGTTTAGAGAGAATAAAGAAGAGAATGTGGATAAGTCAGTGAGTCTGGTGGTTTCTACTGAGGTCCCCCAAAGTTTTGTATCTGCAGATTTTGACTTGGAGCACCCTGGATCCTCTTTCACTTTTTATAATAGATCGCCCACACATATTTTTTCATTTTTAAAATGCAACCTCATCTCCTTTCTTCTTTTTTATAATTCTTCATAGATTTAGGTACCCCTCCATTGTTATTCAAAAAAAGATGTTTTCTTTTTTTTTTTTTTTTTTTTTGAGATGGAGTTTCACTTTTGTTGCCCAGGCTGGAATGCAGTCGCACAATCTTGGCTCACCAAAACCTTTGCCTCCCAGGTTCAAGTGATTCTCCTGCCTCAGCCTCCTGAGTAGATGGGATCATAGGCCTGCACCACCATGCCCAGCTAATTTTGTATTTTTAGTAAAGATGGGATTTCTCCATGTTGGTCAGGCTGGTCTTGAACTCCTGACCTCAGGTGACCCACCCACCTCGGCCTCCCAAAGTGTTGGGATTACAGGTGTGAGCCACTGCTCCTGGCTTTTCTTTTTAAATATGTTTTTTGACATCTAGGACTTTGGAATAAGACAGAAAGTAGGGCAAACTACATAATTTGCAAAGTCTAGCGCAAAGTTAAAAAGTGGGACGTCTTGTCCAAACAGCAGGAAAAAAAAGTATAGCTAAAGGTACTATAATATGAAGTTTTTTCTTTGTAACAAAATATCACTAGCGTTCTCCTAAGTCACTAAATTTTGCTGTATAACATCATTCTTAAAAAAAAATTTTACTTCGCCCTCAGAGGCAAAAATTGCTAATGCTTTTTAATCTATGTTTAAAACATTATTCCTTCTCCTCTTTGAAATTTTTGATTTTTTCATCTTTTAAATTATGGCAAAATACATACAGTATGAAATTTGCCATCTTAATTAAAGTGTTCAGTCCAGTGGCTTTAAGTACACTTAAATTGTACAACCATCATCACTGTCCAGCTCCAGAACCCTTTTCATCTTGCAAAACTGAAAAAGAATGAAGCTTTTTTCTTTAAACATGTTTATCACTTATAAAACATAATAGTGGTAGTGATGGATGAGGAGCAACATAAGCTGAAAAATTGCAAAAAATAATACTTTTGGTATTGTAGTGCGTTGAATACTCTGTCCCAAAATTCATATTCACTCAGAACCTCAGAATGCACCCTTATTTTGACACAGAGTCTTTGTTGATGTAATTGGATTAATGTGAAGTCACTCTAGATTAAGGCAGGTACTAAATTCAATAACTAGTGTCCCCTGAGAAGCAGAGGAGAGGACACGTGAAGACAGAGGCAGAAATTGCAGTTATGCCGTCGCTAGCCAGGGAACATCTGAAGCCACCAGAACCTGGAAGAGGCGAGGCAGGATAGAACCTTTAGAAAAAGCACTGCCCTACTGACACTGTGATTTTGGACTTCTGGCCTCCAGAACTGTGACAGAATAAATTGGTGTTCTTTAATTTGCCTGGTTTGTGGTAATTCATTATAGCAGCTCTAGGAAACTAATACAGGTATCATACTTCTATGAAGCAAATAAATAGTAATTCTTTATGAAGACATTTTCACTGAACGTAAGAATTTTCTTTTACTTTACTGAAAATTCATTGTCACTAAAATTTATACTTCTAGAAATTTTGTTTTCAATTGACATAATTAAAAAATATCATGAGTTGTTCCTGGCAAATGCAAGATTACAAATAATTTTCAATAATTTTTTCATTGTGAGGAGGAGATTTTTTTTTGATACAACAGTCATTGGACCTTTTAAAAGTATTTTAGTGCTATGACAACATTGGGATTAACCTCTTTTGAATTATTTTGAAATATGAGTTTTAATATATCTATTTGATGACTCTTAAAGAATCGTTTCTCTAGATTTAGCTCTTCATAAAAATCAGTTTATGTTACTCCAAATTTAACTTTGTTAATTTATACAATGATAGTTTGACATTTCCTCTGCTATTTTTGGAATTGGTGGAGGTCTGTACGAGGAATTGAAAGTGGCTTAATGATCTAAGTCGCAATGCCATTTTGTGCACTCTATCATTACATCTTCAATTTTAATGAAAAATTAATGAGATAATTGTCCTCTGTGTTAGAAATTTATCTAAAGCTTCATATAAAAATAGTGTTATCCTCCACTGAATGTGACAATCTTTACATTTAATTTCTATTTCTAAGCCTGTGGATATTGTTTTGCAACATTGCAGCCATTTTCAAAATTAGTAATATCTCTTCGAACATATAACTCTGATATGTTTTATTGCATAATGTCCACGTGTACTTTTTCTTGGTAATTGTCTACTAACAGAGTTTACTGTCTCATAAGTGTCAGTGCCCACCCTGCCTCTCAGGCTGGAGGGTTAGTATTTGTGCTTATGCACAGGGTTAAGCTCCAAGGATGGACAAGCAAGCTGGTATCTCACCAATGGTCCCAACGCTGAAATATAGAGTCCTTTCTCCCTTGGAATAGGAACACTACCACAAATGGGGCTGCTTCTGCTGCACCTGCCACCATCACCACCACTGCCACCACCAATCTGGGCCCAAGTCTGAGTGTGGCTGCCCCTCAGGCTCTGCATCACCCCAGCCTGCCCCCAGCATGCTAGTGAGTCCCATGAGGCTAGGCTAGCTGTTCCAGGTGCTGCTGACTGCTGTATCTACAGGCATGAGTCTGGAGGGTGTGTGTGTGTGTGTGTGTGTGTTTCCTCTGTTCACATGGGCGCTCCATTGTCCCATCAGTCTTCATTTGCAAAACACAGGTTAAAAGAAAAAATTATTATGAATAGCATGACAGTGATAGTGAAACATTAAACCAAGTGTGAGCTTCTTCTGAGTGTGTGTCCCAGTGGGGTTATGCATGCCACATGCCAGCCCTGATAAGGAGGCAGCAGGAATACAGCATTTACCATCTTGATGTGATCTCTTGAGGAAATCCAATGTTACTTTACTAAACCACTTTTATGTGAAATGTGGTGCATTTGCATTTGAATTGACTGATCCTAGTTTGGATTTTCCAGCTGGACAAAGGCCAGGTTCAATGGCTTTAGAGAGTGGGAATAATTTAGCCTTGATCCTGTGGCTAGGACCCAAACAGGTTTCATTTTTAATTTTTAAAATTATTTTAAAATTTAATTTTTTATAGAGACAGAGTTTCACTCTGTTGCCCAGGCTGGAGTGCAGTGGGATGATCATGGCTCACTGCAGCCTTGAATTCCTGGACTTAAGTGATCCTCCTGCTTCAGGCTCCCAAATAGCCATGACTGGCTAATTTCTAAAAGTTTTTGTAGAGATGGGGTCTTCCTATGTTGCCCAACTAGTCTTGAACTACTGGCGTCAAGCTATCCTCCGGCCTTGGCTTCCCAAAGTGCTGGGATTACAGGCATGAGCCATCATGCTTGTCCCCAAACAGATTTTTAAATCTCTTCTTGAGAATCAAAAGTCACCTTTGTAATGTGGAATGTTAAGTTTATATTATTCAGAAAATGCTAATGACTGTGCATAAATAAAGCTTACCCTCTATTTTTAATCATCTGGTTCTTAAACATGTAAACCATCTTCAGCTTCCCAATTATACCTCATGGATCAGTTTCTGGTATAATCCATGTCACTCCTTGGTGACCTTTCCCCTTCATTTTCTGCATGTATATATCTTGTGGTTAGACATCAGAAGGCTTTATCTTATTTATGTATCTGAATGTATCAACAGTCTTATAAAAATGTTTGATATTGCAGAGTTCAGAGATTGAGAGTTAGATGCTTATCTGAAAGCATTTCCAAAACTATCTGGTACTGTTTGGCCTGAACCAGATTCTGTTCTGTTTGGAACAGAAATTTTATGGTATTTCACTTTTTTCCCAGATAGGAAACAATAATGAGAATAGCTTATTGAAGCATTTTCTTAACATTATAGCTTTTTTAGTGATAAAGGAATATGAGATTATATAATCTTTGTTATTTATCTTCAAAACTCTTGATGTTACATGCCATAGTATACTACAGCAGTAACTATTGTTATAATATGTACTAGTTATAAAATGTATACCACAAAAATCTGTTATACTAGTTATAAAATGAATACCACATGCATACTTGTACTAGTTATAAAATATATACCACATGTACTTGTTATAAATGTATATCACATAAAACCTGTATTATGCTAGTTCTAAAATGTATGTTACATAAAGCCTGTATTATAACTGGAGGACTAAATACCAGCTAGTTAACAAATCACCCAGATGTTCTTTAGGCAGTCTTGTAGATCTTTATTTGATTGTCTAATAATGCCTTTTATTTGACTGGAGATGGTTCTACATAAAAATATTTGGGAAGCTTGACTTTCTGCCAGACCAAAGAGATTCAAACTTACTTGAGAAATATAAGCAACTTTCATTTACTAAGTGTCTGTGATTAAGGCAAAATCCCCTGCTTAAATCATAGCTTTGGGAAGGGAATATAAACAGAAACATAGCTCATGCCCATTGTTTCTCCCTGCCCTGGATGTATGCCAAGCTTCAATTTAGCATTATCAAAAAACACAGGGCATATTGTTATAATTAAAACATCCATTCACAGCAGGGCTTATATTGGGTGAAGATTTGTTATCTTTTTTAAAATTTCTGACTTATTGGTGAACACTTGGAAAAATGGAGTGTACGTTAGCTTGGTATGAGAAGAGGAAGGAGGCAAAACTTATTTTGTTGAAAACCCTAGTGGGGAAGATTCACTTTTCTATTGGATTCATATTTTTGTACTTCTCCCTGTTGAAATGATTGTTTTGGACAAAAAACGTCACCTTCTTTATGTGTATTTACTCATGTTGCTGACAATTATAAATTATTTTCTTTTAAACATTGCTTTTACATTAAAAATGATTAAACATATATTGGTCTTTGAGGCATTAACCTTTCGTCTTGGGGGACCTAATTTAAAACCCAGCCCAGTTTAAGCAGAAACAAGTTAGATCTTGTCACTTGCACTCATCCAAGCTTTCAGGGTGAACAATAATTACGATAAACTCAAATCATTCCAAAATGTTTTCTCATTACACTCTAATACATGAAGAATAGTAACAAAATACTTTATTGTGTAGCTAAGAAGGATTCGCCTATTTTCTTAAAAATCATTACATTGTAGCCTTCATCAGAAGAAAAATGATGAAAGGTTACAGCTTCTGTTATAAGCTATTTGGGAAAATGAAATCAGAGTGTCAAGTATGACTTCACAACATTGTGAATGAGAGATCGTGGATCTGGTGATATAAGAGGCCACTTTCACTCCTTCTTGGGAGGACAATTTATACCCCTCCAGTCCTCAACCCACAGGAAGTCTTTTCTGTATTGCTTCTTAACTCCCACTGTAGTAAGTTGCTGACCTTCATGCCCCCGTGAGTTCCATATTCAATACACCAGGTTAAGTTCAAATCCAAACCTGGAACATTTACATTTTAACAGGATTGATAGACTTAAACTGAAGAATAAAACTTGAGTATGGGAAGTTTTTATAGACAGAAGGAGTGAGTTCCCTGGTCTTTGGGAGAGCCTTTGAATCTTACTGGATTCACACTGGAACTTAGTATTTTTTGGGTGTGGACAAGAGGGTCCTTGGGACAGCAAAGTGTCCTGCTCCCATTCTACTATCTTTTTCTTCAAAGGGCACATGGCATCCTGGACGGTCTGAGACAACTCTATTGCTTCTTGACTGTAGTAACTTGGAGATTAATTGCTGCCTTTGTCTTATGCTCAGGTCTCTGTACACTCCTGCAGTGTCCTCGACTCACTCCTAACAAGGTCCCCAGCACGGTCTCAATGTTTACAGTGGTCCAGTTTGCTGTGCCTACCCATTGCCTTCGTAAAACAGTTGCAACTCTCCTTCAGGGTCTCTGTAACCAACAGGCTTCAAGCTTCTTGGGAAAACTTCTTGGCTTCTTGGATGGAGCCCTGAGTAGCTTTGTTGTATGAGTCAGGTACACACTTTATCTAAGAGTGTGGGAGAACTGGTTAGTACTTTCAGTGCTACTACGTATTGATAGTTTAAACAATTCAAAGTGTAAAATTTATTCATAACTTGATTTTATTCTTCTATCATGTAACTAGAAGTAAGAATACTTCATGTGATAAAATGCTCCAATTTTAATGTTGGAGGTTCTTAAAATGTTCTAATTCAGGTCCTGCTTATGTTATCTCAGATAGAAGCTCACCCCTGCACTGCCAGATCGTCTCTGTGCATTTATCTGTGTAGATACAGGCATACTTCTAAGATACTGTAGGTTTGGTTCCAGACCACTGTAATAAAGTAAATATAGCAATAAAATGAGTCACAAACAATTTTTTTGGTTTCCCAGTAGATATAAAAGTTACATTTATATTATACTGTAGTCTATTAAGTGTGTAATAACATTGTGTCTAAAACAATATACATACCTTAAATAAAAAAGTACTTTGTTAAGAAATAGCAATGATCATCTGAAGCTTCAGTAGGTAATGACCTTTTTGCTGGGGGAAGGTCATGCCTTGATGTTGATGGCTGCTGACTGATCAGGGTGATAATTGATGAAGGTTGGGGTGGCTGTGGAAATTTAAAAAAAGACAGTAATGAAGTTTGCCTCATCCATTGACTCTTCCATTGAATCTTGCATAAAAGACTTCTCTGTAGCATGTGATGCTGTTTGAAAGCATTTTATTCACAGTAGAACTTTTTTTTATTTTTGAAAGAAAAAGAGAGGAAAGAAAGTGAGAGTGAAAGAAAGAAAAAAAGAATGTAAGAGAGAAAGAAAGAGGAAGAGAAAGAGGGAGAGAGAACAGGATTCTTGTTCTATTGCCCAGGCTAGAATGCAGTCTAAAAATGGGT
>CAUYLG010034444.1:0-10806 GCA_963573385.1 Cacajao melanocephalus | reverse complement strand
GTTGTGTTTTTCAGCTCCATCAATTCATTTATATTCCTCTCTAAGCTGTTTATTCTCGTTAGCATTTCATCAAACCTTTTTTCAAGGTTCTTAGTTTCTTTGCATTGGGTTAGAACATGATCTTTTAGCTCAGAGAAGTTTATTACCCAGCTCCTGAAGCCTGTTTCTGTCAATGCATCAGAAGCATTCTCTGTCCAGCCTTGTTTCCTTGCTGGTGAGGAGTTGTAATCCCTTGGAGGAGGAGAGGCATTCTGGTTTTGGGTATTTTCATCCTTTTTGCACTGGTTTCTTCCCATCTTTGTGGATTTATCTACCTGTGGTCTTTGTGGTTGGTGATTCTCAGATGGGGTCTTTGAGTGGACATCCTTTTTGTTGCTGATGAAGTTATTTCTTTCTTAGTTTTCCTTCTAACAGTCATGCCCCCACTGCTATAGGACTGCTGGATGTCCACTCCAGAACCTACTTGCCTGGGTACCACCTGCAGTGGCTACAGAACAGTAAGGGTTGCTGCCAGTTTCTTCTTATTTTCTTTGTCCCAGAAGGACAACCGCCAGATGTCAGCCTTAGCTCTCCTTTGTGAGGTGTCTCTTTGTTTATATGGGGGTCTGGAAGCTGCTTGAGGAGACAGTCTGTCCCTTATAGGAGCTCAAGTGCTGAGCTATGAGCTCCATTGTTCTGTTCAGAGCTGCTGGGCAGGATGTTTAAGTCTGCTGCAGAGGAACTCATAACAACCTTTTGTTCCCAGGTGCTCTGTCCTGGGAAGGTGGGGTTTTATTTTTAAGTTCCTGTCATTCTGCTGCCTTTTTTCAGAGATGCCCTGCCCAGCAAGGAGGTAGCCTAGTCACAGTCTGCCAGCAGAGGCATTGCTGAGCTGCCATGGGCTCTGTCCAGCTGCTGTGTGAACTTCCTTGCGGTGTTGTTTATAGGGGTATGGTTAGAACTGCCTCGGTAATAGTGGACTGCCTCGGTAATGGCGGACTGCCTCGGTAATGGCAGACACCCTTCCCCTACAGAGCTGAACCATCCCAAGTCCAGCTGTGCTTGCTGTGAAACTCTCAATCCAGAGCATTTCAGATTGCTGGTTTTCGTAGGGGTGGGACCAGCTGAGCCAGATCACTTGGCTCCCTGTTTCAGCCCCCTTTTTTTTTACAGTTGAATGGGTGACTCTGTCCCCCAGGCATTCTAGTCACCAGTTGAAATGGCGCCCAGTTGTGAGTTCTTCTGTGGAGACCCACTGCACCAGCTGCAACAGCCATGCTGGAGACTCATGGTGCTTTTCTGCCCAGGAATCTCCTGGTCTGTGGGCAGTAAAAATTCATTTGGAAATGTGGTGATCACTCACCCTCTGCATTTTCACTGGGAACTGCAATCCAGAGCTATTCCTATTTGTCCATCTTTGATCAGTCCACATATGGATTTTTATACTTAAGAGCAGGACACCTGAGGTCATAGCACTACAGATAGGAGCCATGTCTTTGAACTCACAGTACCAGACATTGGGCGGTCACTCAAATGTGCTATCAATGAGTAACTTGGATAAAGTTATAGCATCAAACTTCATCTTTCCCCAACAATCAAGTGGGTTTGTTATCCCATCTTGAAAGCAATCAAGAAGTGTAATTTTATCAAGCAAAAACTCACATTGTATAAATCTGAATCACAGGTGGTGTCAGATACATGGGCTGCTTGATACAGCTGAACACTGTCAAAGCATCAGAATAGCCCATTTTTGATTCAGCTATGCTAAGGAGGACAGAGATTACAGATTTTTAATCCCCTCTACTTGAGAAATGATAAACAAAACTAGATTACTCTCTATTCCCTTCTTGGGCATCACTGAAGAAAAGAGAAATCATCATGGTAAAAGAGGGTGGAGGGAGGGAGGAAGGGAGGGAAGGAGGGAAGGATAGGGAGGGGGAAGGGGAGGATAGATCAAGATAATTCATAGTCTATGTAACCTGTTTCTGGATGGAGATGAGTATTTGCCCAAGTAACTAACCAACCATTTTGATATGCAGAATGGTCAAATCCACATTTGCAGGGATAGGAAAGCAGAACTTTATTTTTTTTTTAAATCACCATATGATTCAAATAATTCTCTAGTCATAAAAGTTATAACTAGAGAGTTAATCAAAATATGGTCTTTATAAAAATATTTTATTGCTTCTAAAAATGAGACATGATTTTGCTGCTTCTTTCTCTCTAAATTTCTTTATAGCATAAACATTTGCCATTTCCTTGCATATTTTGAGCTTACTAGTAATGTTTCAGTTCATCTTTTCTATGAGCCCATAGTGCCAGATTTCTGAGCTTTGTAAATTGTGAATTAAGACCTGATGTCACATTTCTGAAATATCAGGGTTTAAAAAATTGATTTTTTTCCATTAATGTCCCATAAATTATATTAAATACAAACTCCCTTGGCTATTTCCAGATTTTGATGTTATAAAAACACTATGTATCTGGCCTTCATTATTAAATGAATACTTGATTCATATGACATGTATGAAAAAAAGAAAGAGCTTTAAGATATATTTATACTGAAAAACAATATATATATATATAAAACATTATTGGGCCAGGTGCAGTGGCTCACACCTATAATCCCAGCACTTTGGGAGGCCAAGGTGGGTGGATCACAAGGTCAGGAGTTCAAGACCATCCTGGCCAGTATGGTGAAACCCTGTCTCTACTAAAAATACAAAAATTAGCCAGGTGTGCTTGCAAGCACCTATAATTCCAGCTACTCATTAGGCTGAGGCAGAGAATTGCCTGAACCTGGGAGGCAGAAGTTGCAGTGAGCCAAGATCGCGCCACTGCACTCCAGCCTGGGCAACAGAGCGAGACTCTGTCTCAAACAAATTTTTCAAGGAAGCAATTTAACCTTCTATTACAAACCACATTAACTAAATACTTTACCTATGAATGTCACAAACATTTTTTTCAGGTCTTGGTACTTTTATGTGTGTAAGGGCACACACAAAGGAAACAATGTAGACTAGTAGTTAAGTGTTAGGACTAAGAGATGGAGAAACTTGTTCATTGAGCAATTATCTGATCATGATCAAATTACTTAAGCTGGCAGGGAGAAAGAAATGGGGTAAGGGTTGAAGAATACCTATTGGGTACAATGTTCACTATTCAGGTGATGCGTGCACCAGAAACCCAAACTTCACCATTATGCAATACATCCATGTAGCAAACTTGCACATGTACCTCCTAAATCTATATAAATACACATTTAAAAAATTACTTAGCCTCTTTGTGCTCAGTTTCCCCATCTGTTAAATGTCAGAATAAAGTGACACACCTCTTTATGAGGATCAAATAAGAAAACACATATAAAGAACTTAGTCCATTGCTTGCACATAAGAAACATTAACACATAGTTATTATTTATAACTGAGGATGTTGAAAATGAGTTTTTACACAGTATTAAAACAACTGTGTCTTTTAGAACAAATTTTAGAGCAAGCTGTCTAGGTTAGGGCAAAGCTAATTTGCAAAAAGAATAATTCAGACTAAAAAGGAAATATTTCAAATGAAAAATCCAGACGACTTGAAGCCTAAATGAAGAAACGCCAAGATTCAATATTCTTTCCCCTCATTCCCTCATTCTTTCTCTCTGTTGATTACTATTTATCTTCATTTATCCTGGCTTCCAATGAGACACTGTTCTCTGGGTCTCCTCCTAGAACTTGGATGATTTCTTTTTTTTTTTTTCTTTCACTCCTGAAATGTATATGGTCCAAGTTTTTGCCCTAAACATTTTCAGTTCTCTTTCTCAACTATCTCATTCCTTTGAACAATCTATTCAATTCCCTGTCTTCACTGGATACTTCCATAGAAATGGTCTTCAATCTGAAATCCAGGCCAAGTTCTCTCCTTTACATTTCAGCTGTGTATTTCCAGCGGCTTCCTAAAGCTGTGCACCTGTCCCATCTGCCCTTCACACTCAGTATATTTGCCCCCTTTTCCCTTCAACCAGCTCCTCCCCCTGATTTCTCCAGTTTTTCTAATAGTGTAGCCATCTTTCTGGGTATCAAGATTTAAAATTCTTACATCACCTCTGTATTAGTTTGTTCTCACATTGCTATAAAGAAGTGCCTGATTAATTTATAAGAAAAGAAGTTTAATTTGCTTATGTTTCTGCAGGCTGTACAGAAAGCATGGTGGCATCTGCTTCTGGGGAGGCCTCAGGGAGCTTTTACTCATGATGAGAGGCAAAGTGGCAGCAGGTAATTCATATGGTGAAAGCAGGCACTTCATACGGTGAAAGCAGGCACAAGAGAGAGACAGCAAGGTACCATGCAGTTTTAAACAGCCAGATCTCCCACGAAGTCACTCACTTTCAAGAGGGCAGCACCAAGAGAATGATGCTAAACCATTCATGAGAAATCCACCCCCATGATCCAGTCACCTCCCACCAAGCCCTGCCTCCATTACTGGGGATTACGATTCAACATGAGATTTGAGTAGGGACACATTCAAACTACAACAACCTCTCACTTTTTTCTCTTATTCTCCATCTCCAAGTTTTAGCTAAGTTCTACAAATTTCATTTCTGCAATATATTTCTAAATAATTCTCACCTCTGTTAACACTTCCTCTGTCCTTTATTCCCTATCACCCATCACCTATGATATTAGAAAGGCCTCCTATGGGTCTCTCTGCCGTCAGAATATCCTCTAGTCCTAATCCACTTTACAGTATACTCTTCCTGCCCACAATTCTGAATAAACTACTTACCTGCTCAAAAACTTTCATTAGCTCTCCACTGTCTGTTATAGACCAATCCCTTTTCTCTGCCATTCTCCAGCTCCTATGACATGACCCATATCCAACATTGTTTTCTGCCTACTCTTCCTAATGACTCCTCTATTCCAGCCCAACTGAATCACATGCTCATTCCAATCCACACTCTGAAATTTCTAATATCACAATTTGTTAATGCTTTCTGTCCTGAATTTCTTTCCTCATCTCTGAAGAGATCCTTATTTCCATCACATGTGCAGTAATCTGTCACCCCCTCTGACTTTCTCAAACCATCCATAATTCTTTTGCAATACTCTTCATTTTATACTTTCTATTCTAATTATTTGGGTATGTCTTATGTTCCATATGAATTTCAAGTCAGTAAGGACAGGATCTGTAAACGATCCATCCATTTTGTATCCACCATTGTCACTAGCACAGTGCTTTCCACATACTACATCATCAACAATTTTTTTCATTGTCAAAATAGTTATGAAAAGTGCTTCTTAACTTTGATCCAGTTAGGATAAATTAATTGGCAATTCAGGATCCTATTCACCTAAATGGGAGTAGAGCATCACTGGATTATTGTATGGTCCTTTCACAGTCTACTTAGAATTACTGTAAAACAAGCAGAGAGACATTGCCACAAAAATGCATTCAAGAAAACCCACAGACACAAGCACAATCTTGGTGGCAAGATGAGAAGAATCAAGGAAATCCCACAATTATCCTTGCAAAAATCTCTCTTCACAACTCTCAGCTCTAAATGCAGCTATATTAATTGGTAGCATTGAAAAAATTAATTTGGAAAATCCCTCTGAAGCTTGTTGATTTTAGCTTTCTGTGACGCTGTTAGATTTTAGCCCTTAATTAAATTTATGTGCTGATATGTTAAATCATTTTCATTTCTGTTTAACCCTCTATTCAAGGAGGTTTTGTTCCAATATTGTATCAAAACCTATCTGGATCACAAAGCAAAGTTTAAAGAAGACTGTAGTTTTTCTGCCTTTCTAGTTGCCCTTATAGAATTAGAATTAGAAGTCTATATAAGAAATCCCAAATGGAGAAATTAAAATGCAGTTGTTCCTAGGAATCTCACCATGCCCGAAGCGCTGAACTCCAGTTCCTGTGTTTTGATGAACTACATTACAAATTAACCCAATCATCTCACCATCGTATTTGTAGGTTTTATTTCTCCTTTGGAACTTACAGAGATTAAAAATAAATTTTAATTTCTTCTAACATAGTTTCAAAATTTACTGCTTCTCTTTCCTCCACATCTGACACTCAACCAAGCCAAAGGCAGAGTACTCTCTCCCTGGTGATGTCCCTGCTCATCCATCACACATTGCTGATGCAATCCAGTGCCATAAGCTGTCTTCAGGGAGCATGGGTGGCCAACAGACATGAGCCCATGAGTGAATGGAAGAATTGTGTAAGACTCTGTCTTGTGTAGGAAAAGTGCAGGGGCATGTTTGCCAGATCTCCTGGATGCTTTGTGTGGATAGTTTTAATCTCCTCTTCAAATAGAAGTTGTTCATCCTTTAAACATTTATTTTTATGATTTTTCTTTTTTCTTTTGTCTGTTTTGCACATAAGCCTAATTTATGTGTACCTTTTAGGATTGTGGTTAAAATCTTCTCCCAAAAGAATTCTAGGTTCATACTAGGGGAGTAGATACATAATAAAAAATTATCCAAAAAGCCTGGTTAACTTATTTTTCCCAGTATACACACGTTCTATTAGCAAAGAAATTAAGCTAGACCCAAAATAATCTTCAATTTGGTTTACCTAAATAACGACTCAATTTCTATTTTAAATTTCCTAGTAAAAAACTTCATCTTAATATGTATTCTGTTGTATTTCTAACATATTAACACATCTATATGTCATTTATTTGTAGATTTCACTTTCAAATTTCCCATTTTGATTATATAAAAATTAAATGGTATTTACAGAGGGTATTGGGTAATACAAGCTTTTACTTGCACATTTCATAAGTGTTAACTTTGTTATTGTTTGAGTTTTCTTTTAATAGGCTGTTAGCTATGAAGCTGGGAGTCCTAGCAGATGCAATTTCTCCTTCAGTAAGGACAAAAAGCAGCTAGATGCTCCACACAAGCATTGGAAAGGTCATCCAAAGCATATTTTAAGAGCCTCTATTAGTTTTGCAGGTTTTTGTCACACTGACCCTCATGCTTGGAAATGAAAAATAAGAGATTTTTGTTTTACTTGTCAAAGCACTCCCTCCTCCGAAATGCACAGTAGCGATAATGGATAGGTCAATTTGCATGAGGAGCCAGTGATTGTCTGTAATAGAAAGTACCACAGTCCTATTTCCTATAACCAACTTTCTCTCCGTAAAAGTCAAGGTAGATTTAGATGGACTCATGAGGCAATGATGAACAACAAGACTCCTAAAATGGGGTTAAAACAAGGGTCGAGAGGGAAGGGAAGGAGCAAGTCCTGGACTGAATCAGGGCATCATCTTCGCATCTCAAGGTGTGGTAGGCATGAGAATACGCCTGGTGGGGTTCCACCCACAGTAAGTGCGTTTGACTGAGACCCCAGCCACCACTCCCTGAAACCTATCCTTGCATTTGTACCAAGGCCACACCTCCCATAGGCTGCTTCCTGCTAATGACCTGTCTCTGGGAGACATGAGACTTCTTTTGGCTGACTTCGGCTCAACAACTCCCCTAAAGTTTTACCAAACCTTCCTTAGACCGTATAGAAATCTAGGAGGCATGCAGCCAACTTTCTCTCTCTCTCTCCTTCATTTGAGGTCAGACTAGCATCACACTCTGTTGACTGGCTAAACTCTTCCTATTTCTTTTACATGCAGGCATTTCCCTCTAATAAAATCTTTGCCTGTTTTATTCTATCTTGGCATCTCCTTCTTAGAGGACTCAGACTAACATGCACAGTTTAAGTGCTGAACCTGTCTTGACCTACTTCTTTGAGTCACTTGTGTCTCAAGAACTATTAAAATGAACCTTACACAACTGCCAACATCCAACCATTGGTGACTTACAAAAAAAACAATTTCATATAGTTCAACCTAATTGTAGTGCAGAATGCTGACAGCGTTGAAACCCTGGAGACTCGGTTCTCTAAAGAACAGTTTCTTTGAGACTGAAATAAGAATCTACATTCCCTTTCCTGAGAGGGCTGAATCTGGGACAGTTAGCCCAGTTCTTCAGCTCAGGATAGCTTTCACCCAGCAAATACGATGCTTTCCATTGCCCATGTTTCCCTCAAGAGACAGCTTAGCTGCTTAATCAGCCTTACTCACTGGCTTATTTCCACTGGAGCCCAGCTCATCGTCATAACTTACCTATAAGAAGATGGACATCAAAATTCATCCTGACTCTCTACTGTAGGTAGCCTTTGCCCCATGGAAATGCCTTGCCTCAGGAAATGATAGAACATTGAGCTTCAAGGCACCAGTAAGTTTGTGGGGAATTCTTTTTAAAATCAGAGGTACCTTAGAAAGTGGGGGAGTCTACCTTTCCAGAACCAGGCAGGATCAATTCAGAACTCAGAACGACTGCTGCACAGAGGGGTCTGCACCACCTTTCTTGTTTCCAACACGGCCCAGGAAGGCAGCTTCTACTCAGGAGACAGGGACCCTCTGCCACAGCTGGCGTACTGAGCCAGGAATAAATCAGAGAATTCTCTTCCACTTTCCAGACCACTGAAAACAGGGACTCACAGAAGTATAAGAGAACTTCTTTCCTTTTATACTCCTGAGAGTCCCTGTTTTCAGTGGTCTAGAAATTAGAGGGCAATATACTAGACTTCTTGCTCCTATTAGCAATGGTATTCCACTCTGGCTTGACTAGGGCATGCAACTTGCCCCTAAAATTCAGTACGCCAACTACACGTAGTAAAAATGTTAATAGTAAAAATTTACCTTTCAATTTAGGAATTAATTTTTCTAATTATTAAACCTAATTCAAATTGTAATTAAAGTACAAAAATTTTTCTATTCAAAAATCTTTGTTTCTGAAAATTTAGCTTTTAAAACTAAGTAATCACATAACTTTCATTCTCAAATGCTAAAAGTCTTGCTTTTTCTCCAACAATTTCCCTTTTACTAAAGAAGAAAATTAACTTTACAAGCAATTAATTTCAGAGCTTTAATGTAAGAAAAATAGCCTCCATTTACTGAGCACTTACTGTCTGCTAAAATAAAGTTAGGAACTACTGAATACTTGAGTTCTGCCACTGATACTGACTCAGTGCTATGAAATGAATTGAATAAAATCACTATTGCTTTTTGTATACCATATTTCATATGTTTCTTCCATGCATATTGTATATTTCTTCCTTGCAACTTGAAACATTGGCATCATATTTTGTATCGGACTTTACATAAACATATCTCTAATTTATTATAAGCCTTTCATGAACATTACTTTTCCATTTTGTGGACAATATGTTTAACCCTTCCTTATGTTTAGATACTTAGATTGCTTAACTTTTTTTGTCTCAGTTGAACATACCATCATTCTCAAGCATATAATTACTGGGTTAAAGATTACAGAAGTCTCCCCTTATCCACAGGAGACAGGTGGATGCTTGAAACCAGATATAGTACTGAACCCCATATACACTGTTTTTTCCTGTACATACATACATATGATAAAGTTTTATTTATTAATTAGGCACAGTAAAAGATTAACAACTAATAGAACAATTATAATAATATGCCAGCATCACTACTCTTGCACTTTGAAGCCATTATTAAATAAAATAAAGATTATTTGAACACACCACAATAGTCAATCTGTTACCAAGACAGCTACTAGGTAACTAACAAGTAGCATCTACAGGGTGGATACGCTAGACAAAGGGATTATTCATGTCCCAGGTGGGACAGAATGGGATGGCAGAGATTTAATCACACTTCTCAGAAGGCACACAATTTATAAAACATGAATTGTTTTATTTCTGGAATTTTCCATTTAATATTTTCAGATCATGGTTGACCAAGGGTAACTGAAACCACAGAAAGCAAAACCTTGGATAAAGGAGGTAATGTATTAACATTTTTAGACTCAATAAGCATCTTCAAATTTATTTTACATTTTTATCAGCTACATATGAATGTTCCCATTGGAGACCTTGAATAATATGGAAGAAAGATGCGGAAGATCATAAGATATTCTTCAGATAAACATCTTTTCTAATGTGAAGTAAAAAATGGTATTTCTCACCACCAGGCCGGCTTTACAAGAGCTTCTGAAAGAAGCACTACACATAGAAAGGAACAACCAGTATCAACCATTCCAAAAACATACCAAAAGGTAAACAGCATCACCATAATGAAGACTCTACATCAACTAATGGGCAAAACAGCCAGCTAGCATTAAATGGCAGTATCAAACTCACATATGTCAATATTAATCCTAAATTTAAATGGACTAAATGCCCCAACCAAAAGACACAGACTGGCAAATTGAATAAAAAGCCAGAACCCATCAGTGTGCTGTATCCAGGAAACCCAGCTCACATGCAAGGATACACAAAGGCTCAAAATAAAGGGATGGAGGAAGATTTACCAAGCAAATGGAGAGCAAAAAAAGCAGGAGTTGCAATTCTCGTCTCTGATAAAATAGACTTTAAACCAACAATGATCAAAAGAGACAAAGAAGGACATTACATAATGGTAAAAGGATTGATGCAACAAGAAGAGCTAACGATCCTAAATATATATGCACCCAATACCTGAGCACCCAGATACATAAAGCAAGTTCTCAATGACTTACAAAGAGACTTAGACTCCCATACAATAATATTGGGAGACTTTAACACCCCACTGTCAATATTAGACAGATCAACGAGACAGAAAATTAACAAGGATATCCAGGACTTGAATTCAGACCTGGACCAAGCAAACCTAATAGACATTTACAGAACTCTCCACCCCAAATCCACAGAGTTTACCTTCTTCTCAGCACCACATCACACCTACTCTAAAATTGACCACATAATTGGAAGTAAATCACTCCTCAGCAAATGCAAAATAACGGAAATCATAAC
>CAUYLG010034443.1:0-171458 GCA_963573385.1 Cacajao melanocephalus | reverse complement strand
ACATGGATGAATCTGGAAACCATCATTCTCAGCAAACTGACACAAGAACAGAAAACCAAACACTGCATGTTCTCACTCATAGGTGGGTGTTGAACAATGAGAACACATGGACACAGGGAGGGGAGCATCACACACTGGGGTATGTTTGGGGGGCTAGGGGAGGGACAGTAGGGTGTGGAGAGGTTGGGGAGAGAGAACATGGGGAGAAATGCCAGATACAGGGGGATGGAGGCAGCAAACCACATTGCCATGTGTGTACCTATGCAATAATCCTGCATGATCTGCACATGTACCCCAGAACCTAAAATACAATTTTTAAAAAAGTGATTTTACAAATGATAAAAGCTTTAGGTTCTGGGCTCAGAGTAAACACTATTAATGGGTAGTTCCCCTTTGATCTCCCCCTGAGAGGACCATCCAGCACAAAGTTTACATGAGTAAACAGAATAGAGACAAAGGGATGTGGGGTAAATAGATTTAAACTGGGAAAGTTTTTTCATCCTCCCTATCTTTTCCCTAACGTAATGGACCAGCTACCTTCAACCTATCCCAATAAAACCTTTTGGCCTTCCAAAAGGTTTGAGACTAATTTATAACTTTCCCTAATATTTTGCTAATGTTTTGCCAGCCACCCTGAGCGAATCTCAACATCCTTGAAGAGCCCCCCTTTCCTCATCTGTGGAATAGGGTCACATCTCCTGCCCTGTAGAGTTGCTGTGACAGTGATGACGTGTGGAGCACCAGCATGGTCTGCCAGGGTGTGGGGCCAGGATGGAGCTCTCCCCATTGCCGCTCCCTTGGTGTTTGGGTTCCTGGTCCAGGGCTCCTTTCTCCTCCCCCAGCCAGGACCGAGCCTGCTCCTAAACGTGTGCTTTCAAGTGGACAGGAGGCCCAGGGCAGGGAGGGCAGCTCATGCTTGCTTCAAGCATTTCTGACTTCTGGAGACAAGGATGCCAGGACCTCCACTGGGGGCCACTACGGCAAACTTTCCCACTGTCAGGACATCCCACGTGGCCCCCAGGATCTGGCTTTGCGAAGGAAGATGGTGCCTGGCTTGTGAGGGCCTTTGAATCTCATGCCCCGTGTTTTGGGGTAAATTGCGTCTCCCCTAAATTCAGATGCCAAAGTTCTCACCCTCAGGACCTCAGAATGTGGCTCTATTTGGAGACAGATTTTTTTTTTTTTTTGAGACAGGATCTCACCCTGTCACCCAGGCTGGAGTGCAATGGAACCATCAGGACTTGCTGCAGCCTCCACCACTTGGGCTCAAGTGATGCTCCTGCCTCCGCCTCCTAAGTAGCTGGGACCACAGGCATGCACCACCATGCCTGGTTAATTTTAAAAAATTATTTTGTGGAGATAGGGGTCTTACTATGTTGCCCAGGCTGGTCTTGAACTCCTGGCCTCAAGCAGTCCTCCTGCCTCAGTCTCCCAAAGTGCTGGGATTATAGGCATGAGCCACTGTGTCTGGCCAGAGACAGGGTCTTTAAAGAGATAACAAAGGGAAAGTGAGGTCACTAGGGTGGGCTCTGATCCAATCGGACTGGAGTCCTTATAAGAAGAGGAGATTAGGACACAGATGCTCATGGAAAGACAGTCATGTGGGGAGAGGATGCTGTCTGCAAGCTGAGCAGGAGGCCTCAGGGAACCAGCATCCCCCACACCTTGATCTTGGACTTCCAGCCTCTAGGATCGTGGGAAATAAACGTCTGTGGTTTCAGCCACCTGGTCTTTGAGAGTTTGTTATGGCGGCCTAAGCAAACCGATCCACCAAGGAATTTCGCTTTTCATCTTATGGGTGGTGGGGTCAGTGGGGGCTTTGAAGCCTTGGTCCCACACGGGGCCTGGAGGCTCCTTGCAGGCAGGGCAAAGGGGACACTCCATGGGGAGAGGCCCAGGCTGGGAGACCTGTGTGTGTGTGTGTGTGTGTGTGTGTGTGTGTGTGTAGGGATGTGTGTATGTAGGGGTGTGTGCACCTATGTAGGTGTGTGTGTGTCTGTAGGGGTGCGTGTGTATGTAGAAATGTGTGTATGTAGGGGTATGTGTGCCTGTGTAGGTGTGTGTGTGTATGTAGGGGTGTGTGTGTATGTAGCAGTGTGTGTGTATGTAGGGGTGTGTGTGTGCCTGTGTAGGTGTCTGCATGTGTAGGGTGTGTGAGTGTGTGTGCCTGTGTAGTTGTGTGTATGTAGAAGTGTGTGTGTGTGTGTGTGTGTGAAGGTGTGTGTGTGTGCCCGTGTAGGTGTGTGTATGTAGAAGCACGTGTGTGGGTGTGTGTAGGTGTGTATGTGCATGTGTATTTGTGCCTGTGTGTGTGCATGTAGGGGTGTGAGTGTATGAAGGGGTGTGTGTGCCTGTGTAGGTGTGTGTATTATAAGTGTGTGTGTGTAGGTGTGTGTGTGTGTGTGTGTGCCTGTGTAGGTGTATGTATGTAGAAGTGTGTGTGTGTAGGTGTGTGTGAGTGTGTGTGCCTGTGTAGGTGTATGTATGTAGAAGTGTGTGTGTGTAGGTGTGTGTGTGTGTGCCTGTGTAGGTGTATGTATGTAGAAGTGTGTGTGTGTAGGTGTGTGTGAGTGTGTGTGTGCCTGTGTAGGTGTATGTATGTAGAAGTGTGTGTGTAGGTGTGTGTGTAAGTGTGTGTGCCTGTGTAGGTGTGTGTGTATGTACATGTAGGTGTGCATGTGTGTGTGCAAGGATGGGTGTGTGTATGTAGGGGTGTATGTGTGTGTGTGTGAGTGTGGGTGGGGGGAGGGTGCTCCAGCCCCAAGTGGGATGCCAAGAACGCAACGAGGGGACAGTGGGGACAGTTGGGCCTGTCTGGGTGGGGGTGGGCCATGTGTGGAAGCCAGCACCATGTGAGCAGAACCGGGACACTGAAGGGTCCCACCTGGGCAGGGCCGTGAGTGGGGACAGTTTCCACTTCCCCAGAAGCTGGACTTGTGCAGAAGCCCTTGCCTGCCAGAGTGGGGCCCCAGGCCTCCTGGTCACTCTCTGTGGCAGGGTCTGCGTCCATGTGAAACATCCTCATCCCATCCCTGCAGCTGCTCTCCCCTGCTAGTCTGGGCTGTGGAGTGAGGGGTGGACCTGACTGGTTTCTCTGCTCCGTCAACCCCTAAGCGAGCCCTGCCTGTGCTGGGGGCAGGGAGATGGGCAGGTGAGAGAGGTGACCGCATCCAGGCCTCCCTGGCCACCAGCAAGGTCCCCACCGTGTTGGCTGCTTTGCTGCTAACTCCTCCCAGGGACCCCAAGTCCCCATCGCTCTTGGGGCCCCCCTCTCATCTGAACTGCCTTGGAGGAGGGATGCATCTCATGCGGAGCAGCCCTCCAGGTCTGTGACCTTGGACTTGCTCTCCCGCCCCTGCCTGGGCCTGAGGGCTCAGGAGGCTGAGATGAAGCAAGCAGGTGAACTGCACCCTGGCGCCTCTGATGGGGCAGCCATGGGCAGCAAAGAGCCCAGAAAACCAGGTTGGAAGCAGACGTGCTGGTGCTAGAAACAGGTGGGTGGAGGCAGCTCGGTCCCTCCTGGCTGCTTCATAAACGGCAGAAATTCATCGCACGCTGTGCTGGAGGCTGGAAGCTCAAGGCTCAGCTGCTGCAGGCTTCCTAGGTCACAGGTGGCATCTTCCTGCCATTCCCGCTTGTGGGAAAGAGGTGAAGGAGCTCTCAGGGGCTCCTTTTATTTATTTTTAATTTTTGACACAGAGTTTCACTCTTGTTACTTAGACTGGAGTGCAATGGTGTGAGCTTAGCTCACTGCAACCTTCATCTCCTGGGTTCAAGCGATTCTCCTGCCTCAGCCTCCTAAGTAGCTGGGATTACAGACACCCGCCACCAGCCCAGCTAATTTTTTTGTAATTTTAGTAGAGATGGGGTTTCACCATGTAGGCCAGGCTGGTCTCAAACTCCTGACCTCAGGTGATCCGCCTGCCTAGGCCTCCCAAAGTGCTTGTATTATGGGCATGAGCCACTATGCCCGGCCAGGGGCTTCTTTTATAAGGGTGCTAACCCCAATCCACAGTGCTCCCCCACAACAACCTCATCATCTCCTCAAGGCCCCAGCTCCTAATATTATCACCTTGTGTGTGAGGGTTTCAGCACAGGAATTTGGGGGACTAGGAACTTTCAGGCCATATAGTAGGGGTGTGGTCCTTGCACTTACAGATGCCTGGGAGAGGCGGTGACGTGCCACGCGTTCCCGGGGCCTCAGCACAGCAAGCTCCTCTCCAGCTAGCTGAACCTCCAGGTCTCCACATCCTCATTCTTCCCAGATGTGGGACAATAACAAGGGACCCCCCGAAATGGCGAGACTGAAAGAGCTATAACACAAACAGGGCTGAAACACGCCACTCAGCTTGTCATGTTTCTGAAAGAAGAGCTGCAGTCCTTCCAGGGGCCCAAGCCAGGGCTGTGACACCCTCTCTGGGGCTCTGCAGTTCCTGGCGTCTCCAAGCTTCCGGACATCACCACGTTCGTTCCCCACGTCCAGACATGGGTGCTCATGGCAGAAGCCACAGGCTGCACATCTGGGTCAGCCACAGCCTTGCACTAAGCCAGCACCTGTGAGGATGTCTGGACCTGCCGCCCTACTGCGGCCACCAGCATGCCTGGCTGTGCATCGTGGCCAGACCCTGCACTTGCTCACCCACACACCCCCTGCTGCTCTGCGCCTGGCTCACCCTTGGCGGGTGTGGGGTCTGGGTGGGTAGCGTGAGCCAAGTGCAGCCTGCGGGGCGGAGTCGGGGGAATGAGCCCAATGGTCAGCAGGTGTGAGCAATACTCAGGCAGAAGGTGCTGCTGGCCACAGAGGTTTCCAGCTGGCGAGACAACATCCCAAAGATCCCGTGACACCACCTCAGCCTCCCGAGTAACTGGGACCACAGGCTCATGTCACCAATTACAGGCTAATTTTTTTTTGAGAGAGAGTCTTGATTTGTCACTCAGGCTGGAGTGCAGTGGCTTGATCTCGGCTCACTGAAACCTCCACCTCCCAGGTTTAAGCGATTCTCCTGTCTCAACCTCCCAAGTAGCTGGGATTTCGGGTGTGCACCACCATGCCCAGCTAATTTTGTATTTTTAGTAGAGATGGGGTAGCCAGGCTGGTCTGGATCTCCTGATCTCAGGTGATCTGCCTGCTTCGGCCTCCTAAAGTGTTGGGATTACAGGTGTGAGCCACTGCGCCCGGCCACGGGCTAATTTATATATTTTTTGTAGAGACAAGGTTTCACCATGTTACCCAGACTGGTCTCAAACTCCTGACCTCAGGTGATCCACTCACCTCCACCTCCCAAAGTGCTATGGTGACAGGAATGAGCCACCATGCTCGGCCCTCGTAATTGGTGTTTTTAAACTTTGTATAAATGGTATTTAGCTGTCCATGACATTCAGCAACTTGCTCTTCTCACCCCACAGTACCCTTCTGAGGTTATTGGCATTGACAGATGCAGGTGTGGTTTATCTGGAATCTACTCATGTGAGCTGAATGTCGGAGTCCCTTCCAGGCACCACAGGTGATTTATTTGTTTCTCTGAAAAGGCACATGGATGCTGTTTCTGGCTTCCTGTTATCCCCAGCAATGCTGCAAGTGTCCCAGGACATACACTAGTTAGGGTGGAGCCACCGGGCATGGAGCAGTATGGTCCCAGCCACAGGAGAGACAGCCAGGCAGCCTTCGGAGGGATGCCCCACTTGGCGCTCCTGCCAGGGGAAGAGGCACTGCGGCTCTTCATCCTCACCAACAACCTCTCGTGCCACACTCAGGCCTGGCGGGTGGCATGGGGGCTGCAGCTCACGGAGGTCTCAGTTCATGTTGCCCCTGTTGTGACTGCAGCCGGGCACCTCTGGCAGCAGCCACCGGCACGCTCTTCTGGGACTTGCCGGAGGGTTTCCACATGGCTGGCTCTGATGGGACTGTTCATCTCCCTTTGATTTGTGGGACTCCTCATGGATCTCAGATATGGATCCTTTGTTGGTGATACGTGTGGCAAATTCCCTCTCTGTGTCTGTAGCTTGTCTCACTGCGTTGTTTATGATGTGCTTTGTCATGCAGACATTTCTAATTTTGCTCTGGCTGGACGTGGCAATCTTTCTTTTCGTGATTTGTGCTTTTGGTGTTTATTTACAAACTCTTTCTCAGCCCAAAGAGCATAAACAAGTTTACTTGATGCACTGAGGTCTCTAATCCATCTCGGAGGAGTTTGTGGCAGTTTGGGGCAGAGGTTTCGCTTAGCGTTTCCCCAGATTGACTGCACAGCCTGCGCCCCTCGGGGCCCCACGGCGGCCTCTCCGAGAGCCTGTGCCACTAGAACTGCACCTGCTCAAAGCTTCCATGTGATGAATGGGGAGGTTTGCGTTTCTGGAAGCCAAGGGGAGGGGCCCAGGATTGCAGGAGCAGAGAGAGGTAAGGAAGGCCTGGGGTGAAACGAGGCTGCCACACGCGTAGGTGGCGGGATCCTGGGGAAGGGGTGGCAAGTGGGAAACTCCTGGCGGGGGGATACAGTGGGAATAATACAACAAATGAAGACTCGAGACCAGCCTGGGCAGCACGGCAGGACCCGTTGCCACTAAAAACACACACATTAGCTGGATGTGGTGACACAAGCCTGTCATCCCAGCACTCTGGGAGGCTGAGGTTGAGGGATTATCTGAGGTCAGCCTGGGCAGCATGGCAAAACTCTGTCTTTACTAAAAATACAAAAATTAGCTGGGCATGGCGGTGGGCGCCTGTAATCCCAGCACTTTGGGAGGCTGAGGTGGGCAGATTACTTGAGGTCAGGAGTTCGAGGTCAGCTTGGCCAACATGGTGGCACCCCGTCTCTACTAAAAATACAAAAATTAGCAGGGCATAGTGGCTCATGCCTGTAATCTCAGCACTTTGGTAGGCCGAGATGGGCAGATCACCTGAGCTCAGGAGTTTGAGACCAGCCTGGCCAACATGGTGAGACCCCATCTCACCACAGAGAGGGAGGAAGAGGAGGGGTCCAGTGAGGGGCAGTGGGACTTGGAGCCAGTGGGCCCAGTCCTTTCCACCTGCAAGGGGCCTGTGGGAGGTGACATGATTGGGGGTGTGGGGATCACTGAAGAGGGGTATGTGCAGGGTGTGACAATGTGTGGGATGTGGGACCGCCAGGGCAGGGGCATGTTGGGGACACTTGAAGGATCAGGGACCACACCCTGCCATCAACAGGAAACACCAGGGGCAGGTGCATTGAGAACCTGCTTCCCCACCTTCCACATGTTAGGAGCTCAGACCCAGCAACTGCAGGGAGAGGGGAGAGGAGCCGAGATGGATGGAGTTTGTTCCCCTTGCCCTGGAGAGGCAGAGGCAGCCTGCAGCTCGGACACAGAGAATCAGGACTCACCCCTTCCCCAGCACCCCTCACTTTGGGGCCTGAGCTGGCCCTGCAACATGCCTGTGTCCTGTTGCCTTTCTTGGGGTTCACACATCCCCCCAGAATATGGGGCAAAGTCATGAAGAAAAACCAGTCCCCTCTAAGCCAGAAAAAGGAACACCTGGGGCTGCAGTAGTTAGAGTTTCCTCGTCCAGGGACCCCAGCTGGCTCTGAGCTAGGGGACCTACCTGTAGGAAGAGGAGGGCTCCAGGGAAGAGGAGGGGTCCCTGACAGGCCGGCTTTTGGCTGCTCTCTCCCATGCCTGATCATTGGATCTGGAGCCTGAAAGCTGTGGCCTGGGAGGTGGCAGCGAGGGCAGTGGGGATGGTGGCATCCGCAGGGTCTTGGGCTGGCGGGCTCAGCCGTGGGTGCAGAGGGGAAACAGCAGCCCCAGTGTCCAGCCCTTGGGTCCCTTCTCCTCCAGCTCCCTCCAGGGCCCTGGAGTCAGCCCTTCCACATCAGGATTACGTGTGGGAGATGGGTCCGGCTGCCCGCCTGAGGCTGGCTGAGCCCCCAGGCATTAGGCACTGGCTTCGGATCTTGAGAGGATTCCAGGCAAGTGTGTGGGGAGAGAGGGGCAGTGGAAAGGAAGGGGGCCCTGAACCGGGTGGAGCATGGCGTCTACCTTCTCACGCCTCGCCCCTCCCTTCACTTGGGATTTCACTTGAACACTGCCTTCTCTGTGTTTTAAATTTGTATTTATTTTCATTACTTTTTAAGGTAAAAAAAATTGTGTTTTCTGAGACAAGGTCTCGCTCTGTCAGGCTGGAAGTACAGTGGCACGATCACAGCTCACTGTAGCCTCAACCTCCTGAGCTCAAGCTATCTGCCTCAGCCTTCCAAGTATCTGAGTAGGTGCGTGGCTGGCTAATTTTTAAATCTTTTGTACCTACATGATCTTGCCAGTTGCGGTGGGTCACGCCTGTAATCTCAGCTCACTACAACCTCTGCCTCTCGGGTTCAAGTGATTCTCCCTCCCTCAGCCTCCTGAGTAGCTGGGATTATAGGCGCCAGACACCACACCCAGCTAATTTTTGTATTTTTAGTAGAGACGGGCTTTCACCATGTTAGCCAGGCTGGTCTCAAACTCCTGACCTCAGGTGATCCACCCACCTCGGTGTCCCAAAGTGCTGGGATTACAGGTGTGAGCCACTGTGCCCGGCCAAGAGTTCTTTATATTATACTACATAGTTCTTTATACAATATTTTGGATAGTAGACCTCTTATCATATATATGACATATATGATTTGCAAATATTTTCTTCTATAAATGTTTGTGTGAGGCAGGGGTCCAACTTCATTTTTTTGAATGTAGCTATCCAGCTGTCTCGGCATCATTTGTAGACAAGACAATTCTTTCCACATTGAATGGCACTGGCATCCTTGTCAAAAATCAGTTGTTCATAGATGTATGAATTTATTTATGGACACTTACTGATCAATATGTCTTTCCTTTTTTTTTTTTGAGACGGAGTGTTGCTCTGTTGCCCAGGCTGGAGTGCAGTGGTGTGATCTTGGCTCACTGCAATCTCTGCCTCCTGGGTTCAAGCAATTTTCCTGCTTCATCTTCCCAAGCAGCTGGGACTATGGCGCCTGCCACAACACCTGGCTAATTTTTGTATTTTTACATTTATTTATTTATTTGAGATGGAGTCTAGATCTGCTGCCCAGGCTGGAGTGCAGTGGCATGATCTTGGCCCACTGTAACCTCTGCCTCCCTGGTTCAAGTGATTATCCTGCCTCAGCCTCCTGAGTAGCTGGGATTACAGGCAGGTGCCACCACACCTGGGTAATTTTCGTATTTTTCGTAGAGATGAGGTTTCACCATGTTGGTCAGGCTGGCCTTGATCTCCTGACCTCAGGTGATCTGCCTGCCTTGGCCTCCCAAAGTGCTGAGATTACAGGCATGAGCCACCGTGCCGGGCCTAAAATGTCTTTCCTTACACTCCCTGATCTATACATCTAACCCTTGTATTAGCACCACACTGTTTGATTACTGTAGCCTTGTAATAAGTTTTGGAACTGGAAAGTGGTCGAGTTCTCCACATTTGTTCTTTTTCAAGTTTTTCATATCCTTGGTTAAATATATTCTTAAGTTTTAAAAATCTTTTTGATACTATTATGAAAGATCTGTGTTTTTCCTTTGCAGATTACGCACTGTGAGGATGTACAAATGCAGCTGGTTATTGTGTGTTGATCCTGCAGCCTGAAGCTTTGCTGAATTTGTTTCTTCTGTGATGTTGTATACGTCAATAGTTGATTCCTTTTTATTGCATCGACTGGATGCCCCATAATGTGTTGATCCATTTACCTATTAGTGAACATTTGGGGCTGGGCATGGTGGCATGTGGCTGTAGTCCCAGCTACTCGGGAGGCTGAGGCATGGGGATGGGTTGGGCCCGGGAGATCAAGGCTGCAGTGAGCCATGATCACATCACTGCACTTCAGCTTGAGTGACACAATGAGACCCTGTGTCAAAAAAAGGGACATTTGGGTTGTGTCTGGTTTAGGCTCTTACAAATAAAGCTGCTATGAAGATTATTATACAAGTCTTTGTATGGACATATGCTTTTATTTCTCCTGGGTAAACACCTGTGAGTGGAATGGCTGGGTTATATGGCAGGCATATGTTTAACTCTCAACTTTTGAGAAACTTCCAAACTAGGCCAGGCATGGTGGCTCACACCTGTAATCCCAGCACTTTGGGAGGCTGAGGCAGGTGGATCACCTGAGGTCAGGAGTTTGTGACCAGCCTGGCCAACATGATAAAACCCCATCTCTACTAAAAATACAAAAATTAGCCAGGTGTGGTGGTTCACACCTATAGTTCCAGCTACTAGAGAGGCTGAGGCAGGAGAATCACTTGAACCTGCGAGGTGGAGGTTGCAGTGAGCCGAGATTACACCGCTGCGCTCCCACCTGGGTGACACAGCCAGACTCCATCTCAAAAAAAAAGAAACTTTCAAACTATTTTCCAAAGTGGTTGTACAATTTTGTATTTCCATCAGCAGCATCTAAGAGTTCTGGTTCATCCAATCTTTACCAGCACTTGATACCAGTCAGCCTTTTTAACTTTAGCCATTCTAATAGATATTCAGAGGTATCTCATGGTTTTAATTTGAATTTTCCTAATTACTAACAACATCGTACATCTTTTCAGGTGCTTACTTCCCATTTATGTGTCTTTTTGGTGAAGTATCTGTTCAAATCTTTTGCCCATTTTAAAATTCAGTTGTTTTCAGATCTATGGTTTGCAAATATTTTCTCACATGAGCTGTCCTTTCATTTTCCCTGCAGTGAGTTTTAAACAGCAGAAGGGTCCGGGTGCAATGGCTCATGCCTGTAATCCCGGCACTTTGGGAGACTGAGGCGGGCAGATCACCTGAGGTCAGGAGTTTGAGAGCAGCTTGGCCAACATAGTGAAACCCCATCTCTACCAAAAATACAAAAAATTAGCCAAGCATGATGGTGGGTGCCTGTAGTCCCAGCTACTCGGTAGGCTAAGGTAGGAGAATCCCTTGAACCCAACAGGCGGAGGTTGCAGTGAGTGGATATTGCACCACTGCCTCAGCCTCGGCGATAGAGTGAGACTTCATCTCAAAAAACATAATAATAAAATAAAATAAAGAGCAGAAGGTCTTTAATTTTGATGACGTGCAGTTTATGAAGTTTTATTTGGATCATGCTTTTGATGCCAAGTCTAAAAAATCTTTACCTGTAAGCAAAGAGTGCAAAGATGTTCTCCTATTTTTTTATGGAAGTTTTATAATTCTAGGTTTCACATTTAGGTCTATGATCCATTTTGAGTTTACTTTTATATGTAGTGTGAACTATGGACCAAAACTCCTTTTGTTTCGTGTACAGATATCCAAATGTTCCACCCCATTTGATGAGAAGGCTCCCTTTTCTCCACTAAGTTGCCTTTGCATCTGTGTCAAAATTAGTTGTCCGTGTATATAGACATCTATTTCTGGACGCTTATTCTGTTTTATTGATCAATTTGTCTATATTTATAGCAGTGCCACACTGTTTTGATCACAATAGTTTTGTCATATGTCTTGAAATCAGGGAGTGTCAGTGCTGCAAATTCGCTCTCTCTTCGATGTTGTTTTGGGTTTTCTAGGTCCTTTGCATTCCATGTGAATTTTGCATTTGGCTTGTCAATTTCTGAAAAACAAGAAAAGAAAAGCTGGCCAGGCATGGTGGCTCACACCTGTAATCCCAGCACTTTGGGAGGCCAAAGTGGGTAGATCACCTGAGGTCAGGAGTTCGAGACCAGCCTGGCCAACATGGTAAAATGCTGTCTCTACTAAAAACACAAAAAAATTCGCCAGGTGTGGTGGCGCGTGCCTGTAGTCCCAGCTACTTGGGAGGTGAGGCAGGAGAATCGCTTGAATCTGGGAGGCAGAGGTTGCAGTGAGCCGAGATCACACCACTGCACTCCAGCCTGGGCGATGGAACAAGACTCCATCTAAAAAAAAAAAAAAAAGAAAAGAAAGAAATGAAAAACCTGTCCTATGCTTGCACTCAGCCCCTGACAGCTGGCAGAAAGATGTTGTGGTTTATATTATTTTCTCTGATGCAGGCTGGTCTTCCCAGGAGCTTGCCTGCTTCTCCCTGGCATGGCTCCTCTGCCAGCCTGTCTGTCCACTCCCATCTGTCTCCCTACACAGAGACACGTGGCCTTTCCCGTTACAGAGTTTCTTGGGGCTGGAAATCATCATGTTTTCTCTGCAGTCCACAAAGAGCCCAGCAGTGTTGGGTACATGGAAGGTTTTTCTTAAGGTTTTGATAATATTTCCAGACTAATTCTTTATGTAATATAATAAAATCAGTATGCTAGTGGGGATGTCTAATGCTGTGAGTTCCCACTCACCCATCCATCCACCCATCCTTTACCCATCCATTCACTCATCTATCCATCTACTTGTCTATCCATGCATTAATCTTTCCATCCACCCACCCATCTACCCATCCACACATCCACCCATTCATCCTTCCATCTATCCACCTGTCTATCCATCCATCCATCCATACACTCATCCATCTCTCCATCCATCCATCCACCATCTACCCATCCATCCCTGCTCTACCCTCTGTCCATCCAACCATCCACTATCCATCCATTTATCTACCTTCTATCCATTCTCCCATCCACCCACCCATTCATCCATCCATCATCCACCCATCCGCCCACCCATTCATCCATCCATCATCAACCCATCTACCCACCCATTCATCCATCCATCATTCACCCATCCACCTACCCATGCATCCACCCATCATTCACCCATCTACCCACCCATTCATCCATCCATCCTTCACCTGTACCTCCTTCCATCTTCTTCCATGTACTTACTCCAATTTCTGATCAACAACTGTTTTGAACACTGGGCCATAAATGTGCCTTCCAGGACCTAAGTTTCTTTATCTTTAAATGAAAGAGTCAAGTGAACCAGTTTCCCAGGGCTCTTCACACTCTGGCATTCTTTGACTTCTATTCAAACACAACCTTCCGTAAGAAGGGCAAGAAGTTGGGCCACATCAGAGAGAAGGCCTGATGCCCACTGACTTGGGGCACAGACCCAGATTATTCCACCCTTTCCCTTGCTCCTATTTGAGCCAAGGCCACAGGAACTGAGATCCCATCACAGGAGCAAGCATAGCAAATGTCCCAGAGATGGCCCCTATTGGCTGCAGGTGGCTTAATTGGGCATCCAGAGGGTGTTCCTTACTGTCCTGTTCCATTGGAGCTACCTGATGACCTCTGCAGCCATGGAATCCACAGTATGCTGAATAAGCAGTCATTGGGCACAGAGGGCTGAGAGCCCACCTAAAGGCAGGGCAGGGGCCTCCTCAAGGAAGCCTGAGGCTTGTCTTCCCCCAGGGAAGTGTCCAGGTCCATGATGTCACTGCTGAAGCTGCAAGTCACGATGTGGTCTTTGAGCTGACATCATCATCAGACCTAGGATCCCTGCCTGTATGTCCCCCACCTGACCTGTGTACACTCTACCTCACTTGTGCACATTCTTTTTTTTTTTTTTTTTTTGATACAGAGTCTTGCTCTGTTGCCCAGGCTGGAGTGCAATGGTGTGATCATAGCTCACTGCAACCTCTGCCTCCCAGGTTCAGGCAATTCTCTGCCTCAGCCTCCTGAGTAGTTGGGATTACAGGCGTGCGCCACCACACCCAGCTAATTTTTTTTTTTTTTTTGTATTTTTAGTAGAAATGGGATTTCACCATCTTGCCCAGGCTGGTCTTGAACTCCTGACCTGGTGATCCACCTGCCTTGGCCTCCCTCAGTGCTGGGATTACAGGCATGAGCCTCCGTGCATGGCCACCTGTGCACACCCTCATCTGACCTGTCCACAGGCTACCTCACCTGGGCATACTTCACTCTCACCTGTGCACATCCTACCTCATGTGAGCATCTCACTTGCGGGAGGCCCCACCTGTGCACACCCTCATCTCACCTGGGTACACCCTTGCCTCACAGTCTTACCTCACCTGTAAGTACCTCCACCTTTCTTGTGCATACCCCTACCTCACCTGTACACATTCTTACCTCACCTGTAACACCCCACCTCACCTGTGCACACCAAGGGCTGCTTGCAATCCACACCTGCATCCTGGCCCAGGCCTGAGCATCGGTAGGCCTGCCGAACAGTGAAGCTGACATCCAGGGAGGCCCTCCAGGGTTGGGAGACGCAGGATCCTCGAGAGGGGCATTGATCCCTTGCCTCTCCTGCCTCCCCCCACTGAGGGGACCCTGGGCTCATCCTTACCTCCCTGGTGAGATGGCATTGGCTAGGCTTCAGTGGAGGTTCTCATCTCCACACTCCTCTCTGTTCTTCTGCCACAGTGGGGAGGCGAACAGAGCTGAGTACAAAGAAATCAATGGATTTTCTGGATGAATTTTTAAAGACCAGCAGCAGTGGCACTATTCTAAAGCACAGAGGATTTCTTTTGCAAGAGCAGGGCTTTTTGAGAAAGAAAAGGTTTTTTTTTTTTTTTTTTTAAAGAAAAGGTTTTAAGTGAGAACATGGACTTTACTGGCTTAAGCTATAGAGTGGGGATGGCTGCAGGGGGCTTCTTCCCTGTCTGAGAGAGGGGAAAGGTTGGACCATGGGGGTGCAGGGAAGGAGCGCCCTAGTCCCTCATGTGGTGGCTGCTTGGGTGAAGCCACATGGAGGCAGCTGCTGGGAGACCAAGGGGAGATGGGGGATGTCAGTGTGCTTGATCCACTCCTTAGAGAGAAGTCCTCACACCAGCACAGAGGTGTCCCCCAGGGGAGAGGAATCCCAGCCATGGCTCCAGAAAGCCCGTGGGGGCAGCTCAGGGGCTGGTGGTCAGCTGGGCTCCAGCAGGCAGGGGGCCTCGAGGTTAGCACAAGGAGTTCCCAAGGGGTGTTAGTGGCCACAGGGGTAGGGTGCCTGGACAGCTGGGCCAGACTGGCCACACGACCCGTGGGAGCTTATCTGGGCCCCACGTGGAGGCACAGGCAGACAGTTGGGAGAGAGGGCAAGGGCGGGGCACTCAGGACAGAGCGAGTGCTGGCCCTGAGGCTGAGACAGCTGGAAGGGGTGGGTGATCCTGAGTGGGCTGGGGACAAGGGTGACTCCTGGGGAAGCACATAGTTCTTCCTGCAGAAGGGGCTTGGTTCTGCAAACTCACTGCCCAGCTTCCACATGCCTTTGACCCCGGCCCCCCTGCCGTAATCCGCCTTATGTGAGGTTTTGGGTGCCCCCAACACACTGACTCAGAACAGCCCTCCCCTATGAAGGTCACTCTGGAGGGGAGAACAGACGGTCCCATCACCCTGTGAGGCCACAGGTAAGTCCTTGTCCCTGCCCTCCAAGGCTGGCTGGGAGGCCCTGAGCTCCCTGATGTGCAGCTCCTGGTGGGGAAGTTGGGGGCTGACACTGATGCAGAGAGAGGGGCTGGGGTCTCACTGGGCATCACCTAATGCTGCCTGGTGCTGGTAGCATTTTCTGGACAAGAAAACAAGCTCTCCCAAACCTGAGCTTCTCCTGGGGAGCCAACTTTTACTGACAGTGGCACGGGGCCTGGGTAGGGGCTCAGGCTCTCCCCTCATTCGTGCAATGATTCAGGTAGGCAGCACCCCCCAGCTGTGCACAGTGTTGGGGAGCAGAACCCAGAGGCCCTTCTGTCCCCCACCTTCACCTGAAGCTGTGCCCTGCTTGGTCTGAAACCAGTCTCATCACTCTGTGTATGTCTCTCTTCATTGTCTCTCTGCCCGTCTCCTGGATCTCCCTCTCCGTCCCTGTCTCCTTCCAGGCTAGCCTTGCAGTGGGGCTGCTGGGTGGGTGTCCCCAAGGCAGGATATGGGAAGGATGGATTGGGGGCAGCTGCCCTGGGGACCCTCTGCCAGTGCTCAAGGCTCTGCAGGAGCTTGTAGAAGTCCCTCCTCCCCAACTCTGTGGCTGTCCCTCTCTCTGGATCACCCTAGGTTACTGCCCCTCTGTGTCTTCCCTGTGTGCTTCAACTGAGTGAGTGATACCCCCTCAACTCACTCCTCTCTCAGGCTCTGTCATGAGTGACCTTCTCTGAGCACCATTATGGGTCAGGTCATAGGAGCACAGGGATGGACGAGGGGCTGGGAGTCCACTTTCAAGAGCATGCATCCCATGACTGGCAGGTGGGCACCAGCTGTCACTGGGAGCTCAGGTGGGGCTATGGGCCACTGTCCTCAGTTCCTCTCTTTGTGGCCTCTTCATGGGCTGTTGGGCTTCCTTACATCATGGCAGCTGGGTTCCAAGAATGGACACCCCCCAAGAAAGAAAGATGGAGTGCAGGACACTTAGAAGTCAAGTAGCATCACCTTCGCCAAGCTCTATGGGACGAGGTTCTGCCCAGAGTCAAGGGGGAGGGATAGAGACCCCAACGCTTGATGAGAGGAAGGTCAAGGTCACATTGTGAGAAGACAGTGTTGAACGGGAGATATCACTATAGCTATCTTTGGAAAATACAATCTGCCACACATCCCCAGAGTGGGTTGGGTTATGCCAGCTCTCTGGGCTCTGCTATGTGAGTGATGAACCCAACCAGGGGCCCTGGCACCCATCTGGGGATCCCATATATGAGAACAGGGCCTACAGTGGCCCCAGCAGTCATGGGGACCCTGCAGTCAAGTCCCATCACTTTGTAAGCAATCTCCTACCCAAAGCCCCCATGGCTCTGTTTTCCACATGGAACAATGAATTAGCTTTGCCCTGAGTGGACAAAATCTGGCAATGGTTTAAGAAAAGCTTTAAGTTTGACAAAGTGCTCTCTTACTTACAGATATAGTTTATTTATTGTTATTTTATTTTGGTTTACAAAGCAAATGGGTGGTGTGCCAGTTATTTATTACTGCACAGCAAATTACTCAAATTATCTCAAAATCTAGCAAATTAAAATAATAAACATGTCTTATCTCCCATAATTTCTGGATGAAAATAATTAGGTAGTGGCTTAGGTGGGTGGTTTTGGCCCAAGGATTCTTATGAGGTTGCAGTCAGGAGCCAGCCAAGGCTGCCTTTATCTGAATGCTCCACTGGGGCAGGAGGTTCCCATCCAAGATAGCGCCTGCACTGGGCTGTTGGCTGGAGGTCTCAGCTCCTCACCCTGTGGCCCTCTCCATAGGCTGCTTAGGTTTCCTTGTGCCATGGTGACTGGTTTCCCCAGTGTGAGGATCTGTAGAGCAAGAAATAAGTGCATTGTTTTTTGTGGCCTAGTCTCAGAAGTCACACTCTGTTTTTCCTAGGATACCCCATTGTTGCATAGGTCCACGCTACTTAAAATGAGAAGAGACTACACAAGTGCATAAACACCAGGAGGGGATGATCAATCATTGGAGGCCCTCTTAGAGGCTGGCTGTCCCAGTTTATGAAATGTTTTCTGGATTCTGAAGTACTCTGGAGTTTGCACAGAATTTTATCATTTACAACTGATTTTTTTTTTTTTTTTTTTTAGAAAGAGTCTTGCTCTGTTGCCCAGGCTGGAGTGCAATATTGTGATCTCGGCTCACTGCATCCTCCGCCTTCCAGGTTTAAGCAATTCTCTGCCTCAGCCTCCCAAGTAGCTGAGATTACAGGTGCCCATCACCACACCCAGCTAACTTTTGAATTTTTAGTAGAGACGGGGTTTCACCATCTTGGCCAGGCTGATCTTGAACTCCTGACCTTGTGTTCTGCCTCTCTCAGACTCCCAAAGTGCTGGGATTACAGGTGTGAGCCACCGTGCTGGCCTACAACTGATTTTTACATGAATTAACTCATTAACCCCTGAGATATTCCCATATTTTCTGTGAAAGGATTAGGGTGGGGCTGTGCAAGTCATTGTGCCCTTCGTGGTGCCTTTAGCTGGGTCTCCAGATTGCGTGGGGCCCAGGAAATCATCCTGGAGGGGAGGCCCATCCTCAGGCCCCAAAGATGAGGTCAGAGTCAAGAATGAAAGGGTCAATGGGTCAATGTTGGGTCAGTGAGAAACACAGCAGGCCAAGGACCTGAAAACACAGCAGAGTCCACCATGGAGGGTTGGCCCCAGGCTGAGGCATCCACCTGAGAGGCCCAGTCTCCATATGTCCCCTCAGAGCATTCGTTTACCAAACTCACGGTCACTAAGATTTTTCCCCATGAAAATGCAAGCTACAGACTGGGAGAGGATATTTGCAAACATTCACCTGACAAAGGATTTGTATTTAAAATATATAAAGATGTTTTCAAACTCAATAATGAGGAACTAACAACCAATTTTTAAAATGGGTCAAATGGGGCCAGGAAAGGTGGCTCATGCCTGTCATTCCAGCACTTTGGGAGGCTGAGGTGGGAGGATCACTTGAGCCCAGGAGTTTGAGACCAGCCTGACCAACATGGTGAAACCCTATCTCTACAAAAAATACAAAAAAAAATTAGCTGGGCATAGTGATGTGTGCCCGTAGTACCAGCTGCTTGGGAGGCTGAGGCAGGAGAAGTGCTTGAGCTCAGGGGTTCAAGGCTGCAGTGAGCTGTGATTGCACCACTGCACTCCAGCCTGGGTAACAGAGTGAGACCCTGTCTCAAAAAAAAATTAAAATAAAACAAAATAAAATGGGCCAAATATTTAAACAGACACTTCTCTAAAGAAGACACACAGGTTTTCAGATAAGTTAGTTTAAGTGGGAAAAATAAAAGATACACAAGTAAGCACATGAAAAGATGCTGAACATTATTAATCATTCAGGAATGAAAAAGAAAACCACAGTGAGATACCACCTCACACCTACTAGAGTGGCTGACCTCAACAAGTGTTGATGAGGACATGGAGCACCTGGAACTCTAAGCTGCATGCTGATGCTGAAAATGCAAGATGGCATGGCCACACTGGGGAAGTTTGGCTGTTATTAGAGAGCTAAATATGCACCTAGCTTAAGAAGCAGCTACTAGCTACTCCGCTCCCAGGCACTCACCCAAGAGAGATGAAAGCATCTGTCTACACAGAGACTCAGACACAAGCATACCGGGCAGTTCTATTTGCATATGGCTAGAACACAAGTACCCATTTCTCTGGAGTGTTGGGAGGATTTATTAATGAATTAATTTTTTAAATTCAAAAATAAAATAGAAAGTCAGGCATGGCGACTCACACCTATAATCCCAGCACTTTGGGAGGCCAAGGTGGGAGGATCACTTGAGCCCAGGAGTTTGAGACCAGCATTGGCAACATGGTGAAACCTCATCTCTACACAAAATACAAAAATTAGTGTCGGATGAGGTGGTGCACATGTATAGTCCCAGCTACTTGGGTGGCTGAGGCAGGAGGATAGCTTGAACTCAGGAGGCAGAGGTTGCAGTGAGCCGACATCATGCCACTGCCCTCCAGTCTGGGCAACAGAGCAAGATCCTGTCTAAAAATAAAATAAAGTAGAATAAAATGAAATGAAATGAAATAAAAAAATAGGGATAGGGTCTTGCTCTGTTGCCCAAGCTGGTCTCAAACTCCTGGGCTCAAGCAATCCTCCTGCCTTGGTCTCCCAAAGTGCTGGGACTACAAGCATGAGGCACCATGCCCAGCCGGGAGGATTAATTTAGTTGGTGGATGTCAATTCTGTGGCACAGCATGGCAGGTGGGAAGAACTAAGTAACTGTGCCATTATTATTATTATTACTATTTGAGACGGAGTCTCACTCTGTTGCCAGGTTCGAGTGCAGTGGCATGATTTTGGATCACTGCAACCTCCGCCACCCAGGTTCAAGCGATTCTCCTTGCCTCAGCCTCCCGAGTAGCTGGGACTACAGGTGAACACCACTACGCCCAGCTAAATTTTATGTTTTTCAGTAGAGACAGGGTTTCACCATGTTGGCCAGGCTGGTCTCAATTTCCTGACCTTGTGATCTGCCCACCTCAGCCTCCCAAAGTGCTGGGATTACAGGCGTGAGCCACCATGCCCGGCCACTGTGCCATTATTATTATTATTATTATTATTATTTGAGACAGAGTCTTGCTCTGTCGCCAGGGGCCAGGCTGGAGTACAATGGCGCGATCTTGGCTCACTGCAACCTCTGCCTCCCAGGTTCAAGCAATTCTCCTGCCTCGGCCTCCCAAGTAGTTGGTACTACAGGAGTGCACCACCATACCCAGCTAATATTTGTATTTTTTAGTAGAGATGGGGTTTCACCATGTTGGACAGGATGGTCTCGATCTTTTGACTTTGTGATCTGCCTGCCTCAGCCTCCCAAAGGGCTGGGATTACAGGCGTGAGCCACTGCGCCCGGCCTTTGCCATTATGTTTATACCTCCCTGTGTTGCTTTCATCCCACTCAACTGCTTCAGTTGCAGATGGGGAAACTGAGGCCAAGAGAGAGGCAGGGTGTTTGCAGGAATTGGCCACCAGGTCAGAGTCCAAGCTGGACCCCGCAGCCAGGCCTCCGGTGGCCCCCACCGGGCCCTGGCCTATGGAGACCAAGTTCCTGTTCCTTCCTCCACCCTAGCAGAGCCAACGCCCTGCTATGGAACCTCCATCTCAGTTGTGGGGGTGGCTGTCTCCAAGCTTCTTTCTTAGCTGGCTTAGGGCAGCATTAATTGGGCAGAACCCAGAGTGAATACTCCTCCTGGAACCACCCAGCTAATAAGCTCACCATTAAAGTGTGATGGGCGAACCGCCGGGGAGCCTGCGCTGGGCTGGACTAATTTAATCCAGGAAGAGAGAGAGTCATGAGATGCCAGGCCCATCAACTCTGATGGCTCCGAGAGGAGGGAGGGAGGAGGCCGGGCTTTGAGCATCTGCTTTGAAAACTGGAGCCCTGAGTTTCTGAGTGAGGACACGATGGCAAGAGCCTCCCTCTGGCTGCAGATAAAGGAGTCAGAGAGAGTCCTGGTCTTGCCTCATCCCAAAGCCACTCAGGCTGGGGGCTCGGGGAGGGTGGTGGGTGGGGCTGGAGAGGGACAAGGACAGGGCTAGGGTAGAGAAGTGAGCAGGGCTGGTATACAGGTGTGGCTGCCCCTTTACACACGCTTCCTTGTTTTTTCATTTTATATACATATATATATATATATATATTTTTTTTTTTTTAAAGAAACAGGGTCTTATTCTGTTACCCAGGTGGGAGTACAGTGGCTCAATCCTGGCTCACTGCAGCCTCACCCTCCGGGGCTCAAGAGATTCTCTCACCTCAGCTTCCCCAGTAGGCGAAACTACAGGTGCCACCACCCCCGGGTAATTTTGGTAGTTTTTGTAAAATAGGGTCTCCCTATGTGGCGTAGACTGGTCTTGAACTCCTGGGCTCAAGCGATCTTCCCACCTTGGCCTCCCAAAGTGTTGGGATGACAGGCATGAGCCACCGCCCCCGCCTCCCACACTCAGTGGTTTGGATTGTCTATTGCTACTTTAAAAACCTCCCCAATTTTTTATGTCATTTCATAACACAACAGTTCTCGATTCTGCTCAGGAACCCTTTGTCTGTGCAGGGCCGGGCAAGGAGGCTTTGTCTGCTCCTCAACACCAGGCAAGGCAGCTCAACCGGGACTGGAGGACCCTCATTCAAGGTGATGCACCTGCTTGACCCACAGTTTGGTGCAGTCCTTGCATCCCTCCCTGGGGCCCAGGTGTGCTCAGAACAGGCTATGTGGGTGCCCAGAGCAGGCATCCCAAGAGAGCCAGCCAGGTGGTAATGGTATTGTCTTTTGTGACCTCGCTGGGGTATGTCGGTGGGGTCCCCAGGCTTTCTTCTGGGGGATCAAAGAGGGGCCCCGGTATCCCTCAGCGGAGCCCTTCAGCATCAGACCAGCCCGGCCCCTGACAAATTCTCCAAGTTAACAAGTTCAGGGCCTGATGATTAAGTAGACTCACAAAGTTGGTGAAAAAATCGGGATATAAATAAATATTCCTGGAGATATTCCACCCCCTGCAGGCATGAACTTTGAATAATTGGAGAGAATTATGCTGAGGACTAATCAAAACTTTTTTTTTCCTTTTGCTAATTACCTCTGGGTTTCATCAGTGTCAGAGTCTAATCAACTCCAGACATCTTAATTGACCCTCGGGAAATGTTAGAAATGGGGAGGGCTTTGGTGTCATAGAGAAGTGGGGCTGGGAGCTGAGGGGAGCCTGGGGTTCTGGGCCCGGAGCCACCCTGATCTGGGGAGGGGACTGGTACATGGGTGAGGGGGCCTGGCTCTTAGGTGGCACGCCGCCTCTGATCAGGACAGATGACGCCCTTGCCTGGACCTCGGGTCAGCCGCTTCCCGGGCTCCCCGGCCCGACAGCTTCACTCTCATCATCTCCGGGGATGGAGTTTATCTGGTGAGACGGATGGGGCCAAGAAGGGGGCTGGCACAGGTCCCGGGGGGAAGCTCTAGATTCTCAGCCAGGAGATTCCTTTTTTTTTTTTTTTTTTTCTGAGACAAGGTGTCCAGTGCAGTGGTGCCATCACAGCTCACTGCAACCTCACCCAAGGCTCAAGCGATCCTCCCACCTCAGCCTCCCGAGTAGCTGGGACTACAGGCATGCCACCACACCCAGCTAATTTTTGCATTTTTAGGATAGAGACAGGGTTTCACCATGTCACCCAGGCTGGTCTCTAACTTCTGGGCTCAAGTGATCTGCCCGCCTCGGCCTCCCAAAGTGCTGGGATTACTGGTGTGATCAGCCAGGGGACTCTTGGTGTCTCCAGGTAGAAGGAGGCTTTGGTGTCGTCTCCTGATGGGAATCATTTGCATATGATACAAAATTCCTCTTCCAAAACGTAGCTCCAGCAAAGACAGGCCCTGCCTCCCTTGGAGCCACTGGCATTGGAAGCAGCGTTTCCTGGGGCGTTTCAGAAGGGGACGCTGTGGCATGTGGCAGTGGGGCCAGTGAGTCTCCAGCCGTCTCTGAGCCCCGGTGGCCCACCTCTCTGTCCCTCGCTGGGGTGGATCCCCCACCCCTGTCCTTCCGAGTTTTGAAGGCTCAGGAAAGCCTTTGACCAAATTCAGAGGCAAAACCCATTCTCATGGAAATCCGCCCCAATATCCTCTGTTCAGGAAGCCAAATGCCCCAAACTGGACCCCTCAGCTCATGTCTCCAACCTCAGTCCCCATGCCTAGAAGCCTCAGGCCCCAAGATGCCAGGAGCCACCACCCGCAGGGCCAGGCTGCTCCCCGTGGTGGGGAACCGCCACCCCAGCCTGGGTCAGCCTCCCGCCCCTGCAGCTCGGAGCTCCCTCATCCGCCCAGCCTCGCTCCAGGCCTGTGCTGGCCTCTGCACGTGGGCTCTGCAGCTTCAGCCAGCCCGGACCCACCTCCACCCCCACCCCCTCTCTTCCCAGCTGAGCTACCCCAGGCCTTCTCCGAGCTGCCCACCACCTCACCTTTCTCCCCGAGCCCACCTCTCCCCTGCACACCCCACCTGCCCACTGGTCCCCCTCCACTCCCAGCCGAGCTCCTGACGGTGCCCACAAACCCCACCCAGACCCACACCTTCCCCAGTCTTCCCCAGAGGTCATCAGACCCAGACCTGGGAGCCCTCCCTGCACCCACTGTGGCCCTACAGAGGGTCCCCAGCTCCATCCTTTCCCTGCCCCTGTCTGTCCGCCCCACATTCAGACAGTGTCCTTCCTGGCTCAGAATGGCTAGCTGTTCCCGGGATCCCGGGCCTCAACTTGCCTGCCCCTGCCTCACATGCGGTCTTCCTTCGGTCCGTCCACCCAGCCAGCTCTCCTGGCCGTGTGTCGTTGGCACTTGGTGTCCTTCGGCTGTGATTCCTCACAGCCCTGCTCCTTCTTACCACCCAGGTCTCAGCTCAAAATCCCCCTCCTGGGAGATGCTGTTTTGGAACCCCAGGAGTGGAGCGAGCACAGCGCTGCCCCCTCCTCCTACCCGCAACTGATTCCATCACATGGCCATGGTTGACTTTCTTCACTGTCTGAAATCTGCTCCTTCCTTCCCTTCTCCCTTCCTAATTTGCTAAAATGTCAGTTCCACGCGGCCAGGGTTCCAGGCCCTTTCCTGTTGATCCTGGTATGAGCCCCATCCACACGGCAGGCACAGCAAGGCTGTCGGATGGAAGAAGCCGATTTCACCAGCCTCCCAAAGGGGCCGTGGGGTGGCTCTGCCTGGGCCTGGGTTCCATTCTTTTGTCCTCCTGTGAGTGGCATCGCCAGCCCTCCCCCAGCCTCTGTTTTCTCATCTGTGAAACAGGGATAGCCTCCCAACGGTGGAGGGAGGTGATGTGCTTTGTAAAACCCCAAGGCCCCCAAGGAGGCTGCATTCAGGGTCCCTCAATCAACAGGGAGTTGGGGTGCTACTACTCTGTTCCCCTGTTTTTCTCTCCAGATAGACCCCTGCCCTGGCTGGAACTGCACCAGAGCTCCAGCGTCAGCAGTGGACATGGTGGGGACTGCGCTCCGTGTCGGGACCCAGCACTCACTGCCCTTCTCAAGTCAGGCAGGAACAAGGGGGTGAGGGGACTTTCCAGGGCCATGCAGGAGTGATAGGCGCCACCCAGATCCCCAGCCCCCACCCTAGAAGAACCGGGTGCTGCTGTGGCCATGATGGGCATGGTGAGGGGGAACCCCAGACAGCAACACCCCCTCCTCTCCGAGGAAGTCCCTGTGTGATGGGCCCCGGGTGCAGCGTCTGCCTCAGCAGACCTGCCCCTGCCCCAACGCTGACATGGGCTTGCCATGTGACTGTGGGTATGGCCTTCTCCTCTCCGGGCCTTAGCTTCCCTTCTCTCATCCCAAAGTTGCATTCCATGGGCCTGGGAGCCTTTTCGGCACAGACACCGTGGTGTGACTCCAGCTGTGGTGTGATTCCAGCTGGGCAGCCGCCTCAGCCAGGACCACCAGCCCCCTGCCTCGGGACCAAGAGCCCACCCACCCTCTCAGGTGCCCAGGCGCTGGCCCCTGGCATGTGGGCCGGCCTGGCTGCCTTGGCCATGGCAGGAAGGATCCATCACGACTCCCTGATGGATGGTCTGAGCCTCCTCCTGCCTGCACCCCGTGCTATTTCAGCTGCAGAACAATGTTTATCACTCTGCACAGCAGCGACCCTCCTTCCCTCCCTCCCTCCCTCCCTCCCTCCCTCCCTCCCTCCCATGCTACGGACTCCCAGCAGACATCAGGAGGCTTTCTGGGGCTATTTTCATGATTTTAATTTTCTATTCTCCATCTCCTCTCTTCCCCCTTATTATATTTTGGGCTTTTTTGGGCTTCTGGAATGAGCGTACATTTTCCTGGTGATATTTTTTAATAAAAACCATCATTTATGATTATTTTTCTTCCCCACTCACTGTCAGCCTCCCCATTGGATTTCTTATCAACACGGCTTCCCGCATGCTTTGTCTCCAAGAGCCTCCCGCCGGCCCCAGGACCCTCTTGTGCCCGTGCCTCAGCCAGCACTGCCACCTTCTGCTGACCATGGCCACCGGTTTTTCTGGGCTTTTCTGTCCTATCCTTCAGTTGACTCTCACTTGCACACCTTTCCCTCCTTCCCTCCTTCCCTCCTTCTCTCCTTCCCTCCCTCCCTTCCCTCCTTCCCTCCTTTTCTCCTTCCCTCCTTCCTTCCTTCTTTTGTTCCCTCCCTCCCTCCCTTCACTTCCTCCCTTATTCCCTCCCTTTTTTCCTTCCTTCCTTCCTTCCTTCCTCCCTTCCTTCCTTCTCGCCTTCCTCCTTCTTTCTTTCCTTCTTTCGACAGAGTCTCACTCTGTCATCCAGGCTGGAGTACAGTGGCACAATCACAGCTCACTGCAGCCTTGAACTCCCAGGCTCAAGTGATCCTCCCACCTCAGCCTCCAGAGTAGCTGGGTCTACAGGTGGGCACCACCACACCTACCTAACTTTTTAAAGAATGTTTTTGTAGAGATGGGGTCTTGCTACATTGCCTAGGCTGGTCTTAAACTTCTAGGCTCAGGCAATCCACCCGCCTCGGCCTCCCAAAGCACTGGGACTACAGGCGTGTGCCACTGTGCCCTGAACACCTTTCTTGGCTCCAGTGCTCAGAAGGGGCTGGGAACTCAGAGGAAATGGGGCTGTCCTGCCGGCCTTGGGGCTCAGCTCCCTGTGCCCGCCATGTGCCCCCGGCCTGTAGTTCTGCGAAGCTCCTCACGAGCCAAAAGGCTGCCAAGATCATTAAGGAGAGTGGTTTCCACACTCCAAAAAGACCCTGTCCTCAAACACCGCCTAAACTGTCGACATTACTCAGTGAAACAGAAGCTGGCCCATCACGCTCTACAGCGAGACCTGGGCGGGTCCCTTCATCTCGGTTGCCTTGTTTATTTGTTTGTTTCTTGGAGGCAGGGTCTCGCTCTGTTGCCCAGGCTGGAGTTCAGTGTTGCAATCACAGCTCACTGCAGCCTTGACCTCCTGGGCTCAAGCAATCCTATCCCGGTCCCCCAAAGTGCTGGGACTGCTGGTGTGAGCCACCACACCACGCATCCCCATCTTTAAATAGAAACTAACTTCAGGTTATGATTCCTCATTCATTCAGCAAACACTAACTGAAGGGCCTACTATGTGCCCCACACCTGTCCCAGAGCAGAAACCAGGTCAGATGTAACTCTACACACCTGCACGCCAGAATCTGTCCCCACAGGCTGGGTGTGGTGGCTCACACCTGTAATCCGAGCACTTTGGAAGGCTGAGGCAGGCGATCACCTGAGGTCAGGAGTTTGAGACCAGTCTGGCCAACATGGTGAAACCCCATCTCTACTAAAAATACAAAAATTAGCTGGGCGTGGTGGCAGGCACCTGTGATCCCAGCTACTCGGGAGGCTGAGGCAGGAGAATCACTTGAACCCGGGAGGTGGAGGTTACAGTGAGCTAAGATTGCACCACTGCATTCCAGCCTGAGTGACAGAGTGAGACTCCCTCTCAAAAAAAAAAAAAAAAAAATCCGTTCCCGTGCTTACAGAAGCTTACAGAATGAAGCCCTCGGCTTCTCCACGAAGTTGCTGTGTGAACTAGGGCAAGGCAGTGCCATCTCTGAGCGGTCCTTGCTTTCCATCTCTGTGAAAGGAAAGGCTTGGGCGTGAAGCTCCCCGCCTCTGACCGGACACCCCTTCCCCACCCATCCCCAGAGGACCTTGCGATCCAAGCAGCTGCAGCTTTGCCAAGGCTCCTGAGGCTCCTGCCGGCAGACACAGGAAGGCCGTCTGAGGCTCCCCCTTGGCCTGCCACGTCCAGGCATGGTGACCCCCAGGGCACTGGAGCCTTCGTCCGTGGCAGGAAGAGGCCACATGCTCCTTCCTGCTCTGGCCTCATTGTCACTGGCCCCTGGTCTGCTTGAGGAGACCCTGGGGGTTTGCCGGGGGGGTCTGACTTCAACACTCAGGGCCTCCTTCTGGACTCTGGCCTGGAGGCTTGAGGAGGGAGAGGCCTGTTCTCCCTCACTGCCACTTCTCCCTTATCAGTGGTAGGAGAGGTTATATGAATATTCATAAGGCGTACATGAATATTGATGAGAACACTGCACTGGTTCTATATTCTCGCCCTTGGGTATGTCCACAGCTTGCTAACTTGCCGTACCCATGGGGCTCTGTTGACCCTTGCACGCGAGCCATCGAGGTGGCTTTGCCTCCCCCAGCAGCCGTCTGCCTGGCAGCCCCACGGCCTCCTCGTCCAAGGACACCCCCCGGTGGAAATGATCCTTAGCTCAGGGCTCAGCAGCAGCAGGCCCCGTCTCAGCTCTGACCCCACCTCCTGTGTAGTGGCGAGCCTGTCCCCCAGCCTCAGTTTCCCTTCTGACCTCCACAGGCCCTTTTGGCCCTGAAAGGGTTTGGCCAGGCTGACGAGTTTCAGGCACAACACATCCTCTCTGATTCCTCTTTCCAATGCTCCATTGTGTGGGGACAAAGCCGAGAGGCTCCAGTTCCCCAGGGGTGCACCAGGCCAGACTTCGGGTTACCCCGGACGGGGAACCAGAGAGGCCTTTGGTCAAGCGTCCCCGCTGGCCTCCGGGCCCACTGCCAGGGGCTGCTCAGTCAGCCGTTCCCTGGCACAGGCCAAACCGAGGTGAGCTGGGGGCACTCAGTGGGCAGGGGCTGCAGGCATGGCTGCGGGAGCGCTCAGACTCCAGAGCTCAAGGGCCGAGGGTTAGCAGGGCCTCCGGAGGAAGTCAGGCTCCACTGCTCCCAGCCATGCGACCTTGGGCAGGTCACGCTTCTCTGTGCCTCGGTGTCACTCTCGGCAGTGCCTTCCCCAGCTGTGCTCAAGGCTGGGCAGCCCTTGGCAAATGTGGATGCTCTGTGTGGGGGACCCCCTGCTCTGAGGACATGTGGCCATTTGTCCAGAGGGGACCCAGCTTGGGGAGCAGTGACACCATCATGGAGCCCAAAGCTTTGAGACTGCAGGGAGGCCCAGCCTTACCTCTGCCCCAGATCCGCTCCAGATCAAGCTCTGTGGCTGCCAACCACGTGCAGCCTTCCTTCCTCCATCCTGGGGAGCGACACGCCCCTCCTTGCCCTCTGCTGATTTTGTCTTTTTTTTGAGACAGAGTCTTACACTGTCATCTAGGCTGGAGTGCAGTGGCACCATCTCAGCTCACTGCAGCTTCTGCCTCCTGGGTTCAAGCCATTCTCCTGCTTCAGTCTCCCAAGTAGCTGGGACTACAGGCGCCTGCTACCACATCCAGCTAATTTGTATATTTTTAGTAGAGATGGAGTTTCACTATGTTGGCCAGGCTGGTCTTGAACTCCTGACCTCAGGTGATCCATCTGCCTCAGCCTCTCAAAGTGCTGGGATTTCAGATGTGAGCCACTGTGCTGGGCCTTTTTTTTTTTTTTTTTTTTAAACTGGGACTACAGGTGCATGCCAACATGCCCAGCTAATATTTTATTTTTTGTAGAGCCAGGGTCTTGCCGTGTTGCCCAGGTTGCTCTCGAACTCCTGGGCTCAAGCTACCCTCCCACCTCGGCCTCCTAAAGCAATGGGTGACAGGTGTGAGCCAGCACGCCAGGCCTATCTGCATATACGATGCTCACTGGGCCTGGGAACCAAGGGCTTGCTGCATCCCATCCCTTCCTGGGTGCCCAGCCTCCCCTCCCCCAGGGGATGGATCCAGGGGAAGTCGGGGGCCCTTGGGCTGCAGGCTTTGTGCAGGGGTTGTCCCATCAGGGATCCATAGACTGGTTGCAATTGCCGAGGAGCCTAAGCCCTGCCCAGCACCTTCCAGAGAATTCCAAGACACTGGGGCCCCTGGGGGCATCTTCTTCCGACATCTCCTGTCTATTGAAGCACATCTATGAGCTGGGAGCTTTACTGATTCTCTGGATTCCGGGGGCCACAGTGTGAGATCTAATTCCTTCCCTTCAAGTTAACAAAGTAAAGGCTCTGAGAAGTCCCGATCTCTCCTCCTGAGCTTCCCAAATAGACACCGGCCCCTCTCCTAGGGGGCTTGGCTCTGACCTTAGCGGCGGAGGCTCAGAGTGCTTCAGCGCTTGCCGAAGGTCACACAGGGGGCCAGTGGGGCTCCAGCCAGCGTCCAGGCCCACCTCACTCACAGCCTGAGCTTCCAGCCACCATCAGGGGTGGAGGACGCATGGAGGTCCCTCGCGCTGTGAGCTCTCTGCGTGGGCTGACCCCCGTGAGCTTTGTAGCTCAGACCCAGCCTGCTGGTGTCGTTTGCCTAAATGTGTTCAACCTCATTTTCCCCTGAGACTGACATGGCCACCGCCAACATCTGTGGGGACAATGACAGAGGAATGCCTAATGAGGGCCCGGCGTGGCCCCGCCACGGAGCGCAGGCTGGGACAGATGGTCTATCATTACCCATTTTTATTAATGACTGTTCTCCGCGCCGTGATTGGCTCTGCGGCTCGGGCACGTTGGAAGCGCCGTAGCCGCAGCTATTCTGGAAGGAAGAAACGGCCCTTCATTCAGCACGCCGTGCCTTTCCTCCCAGCCTCCTCAGAGGCCACGGGCATTTTTGGCTCAGTGACGTCCCCGGGGGACTAGGCTGTGAGGAGGGAGACGCGTGCCGCTGCCACCTGACTAAGGAGAAGGGGTGGCGAGGCTGGTGTGCGGAGAGGCAGAGAGCCCCTGTGACTCCAGCCTGGAGAGGCCCTGTAGGAAGACCCAGGACCCCTGCAGACCTGGTTCAGGACCCCGTCTGCATCCCACAGGCTTGGGCCCCAGGGACCCCGATGCTGCCAATGAGTCTGTGCCTTACCCGGGTTTGTGCTCATGGGTGTTGATCGAGGTTGAGGGCCACAGCCTCTCTCCTGTTTACAGACACCCAGGGTCCCAGCCCAATCTGCCCGGGGGGGGCTCCCTGAGGCTCTGGGGCCCCACTGACCTGGTCAGAAGCCCTGCATGGGCTACAGCATGCAGGGGTGCTGGGTGCGTCCCTCCCTGCCTGTGAGCTTTACACTCCTGCCTACAGAATGGGGGTGCAGAAGCCCCTCCCCATCAAGTGCTCGGGTGGCCTGAATGACCTGATACCCCGGGCCTGCCCTCCTCGGGGGATACCCACACTGCCATCCAAGTTCGGCTTTGGGCAAGCTTTCAGCCGCCTGCAGCTCTGTCTCCTCCATGAGGGGCGGCCATGTTCTGCCTGCCCTCCAAAACGAAGGGGATAAAAACACCATGGGGTGACAAGGACCTACCCGGTCAGACCGTCCTGACTGGGGGAGAACCAGGACCGAGGGCTGAGGCACCCTGCATGGCATGGCATCTCCCTGCCTGCCAGGATGCCGTGTCCCCCGCCGGCCGGCCTTGGTGTGGGCTGGTTAGCCTGGGAGATAATGGGACGTGAAGCTCGAGGTTTCCAGTCAATACAGAGGAGCCGGGAGGCTTTTTATATCTTGTCCTGTCACCCTGGGCAGGCATTTTATCTGCTACGTGCTTGACAGCCTGTCACAGAGCCAGGCCCTGCCGGAGTCCCAGCCCAGCCTGTCCCAGGGAGGCTGCCTGCAGAGTGGAGCCGGCAGAGACCTGAGCAGCCCCTGCAAGCGGGGCTTCTGTGTGGGATGAAGTGAGCCCTCCGCCCGGCTCCACACTAGGCTGTGCCCCTGGAGCCCCCTGTCAGGAAGCGTGGAGTCAGGAAGGCCGTGTCTGCATGAGTCTGCTCCGGCTGCAGTAACAAACCCCAGAGACCCTGCAGCTTATGCTACAGGAATTTATCATCTCACATTCCAGAGGCTGGAAGTCCGAGATTAAGGTGTGTGCAGGCCTGGCGTCTCCCGAATCCTCACCCCGTGGCCTGCAGACGGCGTCATCTCCCTGCCTCCTCATGGGGCCATCCCTCTGTGCCTGTCTGTGTCCTGATCTCCTCTTCTTACAAGGACACCTGTCCGATTGGATTAAGACCCACCCGTATGACCTCATCTGGTCTTAATCACTTCTTCAAAGGCTCTGTCTTTAACTGCAGTCCCATTCTGGGGTCCTGGGGATCCGGGCTTCAGCATTTGAGCTTTGGGGGCACCACGCAGCCCATAACACCCCCTTCTTCCTGGGAAGTCCTCTTCCTGGCATCCCCTGACAACTTCCCAAGTGACTCAGGGCAGGCCCCTTTCCCTCCCAGCCTCTGTGACCTTCAGGGAAGGTGTGAAGATGGGCCAGGATCTTCAGGGTCAGTTCTCTACCAGCTGTGAAGTGCTGCACCTACGGGAGCCTGCAGATGACAGGAAGGGTGGAGAGGGGGCTGGGCCCCACGGAATGTCTGCGGTCTGGGACGCTGGATCCCAACACCTGGGCCTGGACCCCAGCCCTGCCACTTACCAGTCATGTGACCGTCAGCAAGTTACATAACCTCCCTGGATTTCATGTCCTCATTTGGCGAATGGAGATAGTCATGATCCTTCCCTTAGGTGCAGGGCAAGAATGAATGAATGTGGGTAAAATGTGTCTAGCGAGTGGTCTGGGCTGAAGGAGGAGTTTGAGAAGGCAGCTATTAAGAAGGGAGGTGGGCTGGTGCGGTGGTTCATGCCTGTAATCCCAGCACTTTGGGAGGCTGAGGCGGGTGGATCACTTGAGGTCAGGAGTTTGAAACCAGCCTGGGCAACATGGCGAAATCCCGTCACTACTAAAAATAAAAAAAACTAGCCAGGCATGGTGGTGCATACCTGTAATTCCAACTATTCAGGAGGCTGAGGCATGAGAAGTGGAGGTTGTCGTGAGCTGAGATCACCACTGCACTCTAGCCTGGGTGACATAGAGAGACTCCTTATCAAAAAAAACAAAAAACCAGGAGGTGATTTGGGGTGGGGGTGGAGCGGGGCTCAAACCCTCGGGAAGCATTTGTGTTTAGCTCCATGGGCAGCAAGGAGCTTCAGAGATTTCCTCCACAGGGACTCCTGAGAGATCAATATCTGCAGGGTGACGCCAGTGGGTGGGTGACCGGGAGAGATGGAGTAGAGGGGGGCCTTTGCTGAGACCCCATGGAGGTGATGAGGTTGGGGGAGGGGTCATGTGGAGGAGACCAGCTAAGAGCACGGAGGGGCCGGTCTCAGGGACCACGCTGCTGGTACAGTGACGGGGCACTCATACCTCCTAAGCACAGATCCCGGTGAGTAAATTCAGGTACACGAGGCCAGCGGCTGCCACAGCTGGGCAGTAATGAGCTCTCTGGTGCTGGAAGAAATCAAGCACATCCTGATGCTCACTGGGTGGGGAGACTTGACTGGGAGAACCAGGAAGACCAGCATCATGGAGGGTGGATTTTATTTTTACCAAAAGCAGTAGGGGAAGTTCCGAGTCCTGGGAAGAAGCATTGGAGGAGAGATGGCTTTTGGGGTCCAGGGATGGACCCCTGATAGCTGCCCTGTTTTCTGTATGAATTCATGCTTTCATGGAGGCCCAGGGACCAGACAGCACCGCAAGTCAGGCGGTGAGCTCAGGGTCCCTCACCGGTAGCCCTAGAGGAAGTGATTTCTCTGGAGTCGGTATCTGGTGGGATCTGAAGTTTGCAACTGGTGATCTGGTCTCTGAGCTGAAGCCCTGCCCTTCAGAGGCACCAGATGCCCACCCAGGGGAGGTTTTCAGGGCCAGCGTGCCCTCAGCCAGGCAGATGAGGGTGGTTATGAATGGAGATCACCACAGGGACTGTCATTTACTGCCTCTGACCCTAGGGATCGGGCTAGAACCAGGGAGCTCCTGCCGAGGAGGAAGCCCAATCAAACCCCGCTGCGGCAGAGCCCAGCTGAGCTCCTACTTCAGCCTGGTTTCCCATCATGATGGGGACTTGGAGGGAGCAGCCTTCCCATGGGAGACACAGGGGATGGCCTGTTGCAGAAGAAGAGGAGCTGAAGCAGAAATGCTATGAGCTCCTTGTGGTGTTACACCAGCATCCCCCATCACCTGCCTCTGTCTGTGTGCCCTGTGTGCAGACTCACGGCACCTGGCTGGTCCTTCCAGCCACAGGTGCTACATGTAGATACTGATAGGCGATGGAGGAAAGAAATAGGGGATCATGCATGCACACATACACATGTGTGCACAATCATGCAGGCATGCACACAAAGGCACAAAAACACACACGTGCAGATACACAATGCACACAATAGCACATACGTGTGTACATACATGCAAGTCTGCATGCACACATGCATAGGCACACAGAGGCACACATGTACACACATGCAGACATGTTCACACACAGAGGCACACATGTACACATACATGCAGACATGTTCACACACAGAGGCACACATGCACACAGATATGCAGCCATGTTCACACAGAGGCACACATGTACATACATGCAGACATGTTCACACAGAGGCACACATGTACACATGCACGCAGACATGCGCACACAAGCACACGTGTACACACATGCAGACATGTTCACATACAGAGGCACACATGTACACATACATGCAGGCGTGCTCACACACAGGCACACATGTACACACATGCAGGCATGCTCACACACAGACACATGTGTACACACACATGCAGGTATGTTCACACACAGGCACACGTGTACACACACATGCAGGCATGTTAACACAGGCACAGGCACACATGTATACACACAAGCAGGTACACTCACAAAGAGAGGCACACATGTACACATACATGTAGGCATGTTCACACACGAGGCACACATGTACACATGCATGTAGGCATGTTCACACACATAGGCACACATGCACACATACATGCAGGTATGCTCATGAGAGTCCAGGGTGCCTGCCACGGGAGGATGATGAGCAGATGGTGGTGCAGTCACACACGGACTTTCAGCTCCTGGAGCAATAAAGGGGCACCTATGCCATGCAGGAAGCTGGGAGACTGTGTGGGGGGAAGAAGTCACTGCCAGGAGGACATACTCATGAGCCCAGGCGTGTGGAATTCCGGAACAGACTAGAACTACCCTGGACTAACCAGGACTAGAACTAACTAGAACTAATTCTAGAACTCACCTACAGTGGAAAACATCAGAACAGCAGTGGCCTCTGGGGTCAAGGGTAGGAAGGGACTGGGCAGGGGGATGCAGCAGCCTTTTGGGGCATTGTCTGTTGTTGGAATAGATGTTGGAAATAGGTGCTCGGTGCTGCAAAGAAAACTCAGCACTGAGATAAAGGATCTTTCAGCAGCACAATTTTTATTTCTGCATTGCAGGAAGGGTACCCTCGCTAGCCATCGTGCCACAAGAATACAATGAACAAAGGAAAAGCAGACAAATGTATCCCTTATGCATTTGGGGTGATCCTTACTGCAGTGTCTGATCTCCATTGGCAGGAGCCAGACCTCACAATCTAAACTAAAACCTGATTGGCTAACAAATTAAAATCTATCCAGACAGGTAAAAGCAATGGAAAGCTGGGACATGCCTGTGAGCACGTCCAGCACAGATATCTTGGTTAAAGTACAAGGACATAGAATGTACTACGTGCCTGTAATCATGGCATGTCTAATAGCTACATAGCGTAGGGCTTAACAAAGTTATAGCACACTTATTCTTTACCAAGAAAGGAAACTTTAAAAAGGAGCTTTTCTATTTCCCATATCTGTCTTTCTTATTTTTTAGAGGAAGGGTCTTGCTCTGTTGCCCAGGCAGGAGTACAGTGGCTCAACCATGGGTCATTGCAGTCTTGACCTCCTGGGCTCAAGTCATCCTCCCACCTCAGCCTCCCAAGTAGCTAGGACCACAGGCATGTGCCGCTACACCTGGCTAATTTTTAAATTTTTGTGGAGATGGGGTCCCCCTGCATCGCTCAGGCTGGTCTTCAACTCCTGGGCTCCAGCGATCCTCCCACCTCTGCCTCCCAACGTGTTGGGATTACAGACATGAGCCACCATGCCTGGTCTACTGTCGGTCTCTTGATAAGGGTTTGGGCTGCAGAACTGATCCATTAGTCAGAGCATTCAATGGCCCCTTCAGATTTATACATTTCATGGTATGTGAAATTTACTCAAAGAAATAAAAAAATCCGAAACGAATTTTGAACTCTAGTTCACGACATGCAGTCAGCTTGTTAAGGCGGAGAGTGTACTGTTGTCTGCAACTTGGAAAGAGATTGATTTATGGGTGGGCAGAGGGACAGAGAAACGAGATGCAGCAGGTGTAATGCAACGTCAATTGTGGGATATAGGTGACAGCATCTGGATGTTCACTGTGAAATCATTTCAACTTTTCTGGATGTTTGAAACATTTCAAAGTTAAATATGAAAAGCAATGAAAAAGAATCTGAGCTTTGCAGACAAAGTGCGGGGACATTGACTATCTGTGTGGTCCAGGGTGGGTTTCTCAGCCTCGTGATGCCTCAGGGTCCTCACTATTAAGCGAGGGTGGTAATAGCACCACTCTCCATGGTATGAGTGAGTTAACACAGGTAGGGCACTTAGTGCATGGCATACAGCAGGTGTTTAATAAATGTGCCCTTTGTTGACAGTGTTCCTCAGCCCTGAATGTATCTGCCATGTGCGCCTCAGCTACTCAGAGATGCTGAGGGGCAGCTGGGTTTTGTACTGGGTTCAGGTGCAGGGGACCCCAAAAAGCCAACATAAACCTGAAAAGAAAAGAACAAAATAAACTTGAAAAGCTAGGAAGACTTAGCTGGGTGTGGTGGCTCACACCTGTCATCTCAGCACTTTGGGAGGCCAAGGCAGGAGGATCACTTGAGCCCAGGAGTTCGAGACCAACCTGGGCAACACAGCAAGACTCCCAACTCTACAAAAAAAATTTTTTTAATTAGCTGGGGTGTGGTGGCACATGCCTGTAGTCCCAGCTACTCAGGAGACAGGTGGGAGGATCACTTGAGCCTAGGAGTTCAAGGCTGCAGTGAGCTATGATTGCACCACAGCATTCTAGCCTGGGCAACAGAGTGAGACCTTGTCTCTAGGGAAAAAAAAGTGGGAAGACTCACATTTCCCAATGTGAAAACTTCCTATGGTAATGAGGACAGTGTGGTACTGTGGTAAGGACAGATATGTACAGCAATGGGCTAGAAAGGACAGTCCAGAAATGAACCCTTGTATTTTTACTCTATTTATTTCCATTAAGGGAACCAAGACAATTGTATGGGGCTGGAGGGGGAGGAGTCTTCTGACACATGGTGCTGGGATAAGTAGCCACATGCAAGGGAACGAAGATGGACCTTATGTACCTCACACCATATACAAACAGCAACTCACAATACATCCAAGACGGGGTGTGGCAGCTCACGCCTGTGATCCCAGCACTTTCGGAGGCCAAGGCAGGTAGATCACCTGAGGTCAGGAGTTCCAGACCAGCCTGGCCAACATGGTGAAACCCTGTCTCTACTAAAAATACAAAAAAAGTTTAGCTGGGCATGGTGGCGAACGCCTGTAATCCCAGCTACTCAGGAGGCTGAGGCAGGAGAATCGCTTGAACCTCGGAGGTGGAGGCTGCAGGGAACCAAGATTGCACCACTGCACTCCAGCCTGGGGAACAAGAGCAAAACTCCATTAAAAAAAAAATAAAAAGCACATCCAAGACCTCAACAGAAGAGCTAAAACCATGAAAGTTAGAAGAAAATACAGAACTAAATCTTTATGGTGGGCAAAAGATTGTCAGATGCGACATCAAAAGCCCAAACAACAAAAGAAAAAATCGGACATCGTGAAAATTTAAAACTTTTGTGCTACACATAACACCAACATGAAAGTGAAAAAACCATCCACAGGAAGGAAGAAAATATTTGCAAATTATACATCTAATTAGGGACCATTTCTAAAATATGTTTTTAAACTCCTACAATTTGATAATAAAATGATAACCCAATTTAAATAGGAACAAAAGATTTAAATGGATATTTCTCCAAAGCATATGCAAAAGTCCAACCTCACAGGAAAAGATGCCCAACATCATTAGTCACCAGGGAAATTCAGATCAAAACCACTAGGAGATATAACTTCACATCCTCTAGTATGGCCGTAATAAAAAAGACAGATAATAATAAGTGTTGAGGCCGGGCGTGATGGCTCATGCCTGAAATCCCAGCACTTTGGGAGGCCAAGGCAGGTGGATTGTTTGAGCCAGGAGTCCAAGACTAGCCTGAGCAATACGGTGAAACCCTAGCTCTACTAAAAATACAAAAATTAGCTGGGTGTGGTAGTGCATGGCTATAGTGCCAGCTACTCTGGAGGCCAAGGTGGGAGGATTGCTTGAGCCTGGGAGGCGGAGGTTGCATGAGTTGAGATCATGCCACTGGACTTCAGCCTGGGTGACAGAGGGAGACCCTGTCTCAAATAATCATCATAATAAAAGGGTTGATGAGGATGCAAAGAAATAGGAACATAGCTGATAGGAACATAGCATGTGGCATCCATTTTGGCAGAGTTTAACACAGCCTTACTGTTTGACCCAGCAATTCCATTGCTGGGTATTTACCCAGAGGAAATGAAAACATATGTGCACGGGAGAACTAGTACATGAATGTATCTAGCTGCATGACTTAATGTAATTTCCAATGTGAAAACAACCCAAATGCCCATTGGCTGATGAATGGATAATAAAATGTGGTCTGCCCATTCAGTGGAGTGCTATCTGGCAATGAAAGGGAATAAAATATTGAAATGCTACAACATGGATGAACCTCAAAAACAATGCTAAGTGAAACTAGCCAGTCACAGAAGACCATATATTGTCTGATTCCATTTATAAGAAACATCTAGAATAGGTCGGGCATGGTGGATCATGCCTGTAATCCCAGCACTTTGGGAGGCTGAGACAGGCAGATCACTTGAGGTCAGGAGTTTGAGACTAGCCTGGCCAACATGGTGAAACCCCATCTCTACTAAAAATACAAAAATTAGCCGGGCATAGTGGCGGTTACCTGTAATCCTAGCTACTTGAGAGGCTGAGGTGGGAGAATCGCTGGAACCTGGGAGGCGGAGGTTGCAGTGAGCCGAGATCATGCCACTGCACTCCAACCTGGGTGACAGAGCAAGACTCTATCTAAAAAAAAAAAAAAAAAAAAAAAAAAAAATCTAGAATAGTCAAATCCATAGAGACAGAGCAGAGGAGTGGTTGCTTACCATTGTGGGGGGGATGGTGGGAAATGAGAAGTGGTTGGTTGATAGTGGATATAGGGTTTCCTTTTGGGGTGATGAAATGTCCTAAAATTAGATTGTGGTGATATTTGCACGACCCTGTGAACATACCAAAACCCACTCAGTTGTACACTTGAAACGGGCGAATTGCATGCTAAGTGAGTTACCATCGATAAAGCCTTTTGAAAAAAGATAGCCTTGGTTCCCACCCTAACCTGCTCCTGCAGGATCCCCTTTGGCAAATCACCCCTTAAGATTCAGCTTTGTCACCTGTAAAGCGGGGAAGGAAGGATTCGCCTTCCTGGGTTACAGTGGGGACCAGATGAGATGATAGAAAACAATTTTCCATTTTCATTTTCACATTTAAATTTATTATAAAGGAACATGTCTGCACATTGCACAGAATTCAGATGGCATTACAGGGGTACACAGGGAAAAGTCTCATTTTCTGGGGTGATGGAAATATTCAGTATTTTGATTGAGGTAGTGATTGCAACCAGTGTATAGATTTGCCCAGTTTCAGAGCTGTACTTCAGAAAAGTATAAAACTGAAGAACTATAAATTTCACCGTCTGTAAGTAAGCAATACATTAAAAATATGGTAAAAGTGAGTTCCCTTCCACCCTCTCCCCCAACCTTGCAGCCTCCAGCTTCCTACAGGAGGCACCCACTATTTCTAGTTCCTTGGGTCTCCTTCCAGAAATCAGTGTATGCACACATAGGCAAGTAAAATGTTGTTTCGTTACCTCCTTTTTGTACACAGTGTAAAAAAAAAAAGGTGTCATATACACTGTCCTGCCCCCTTTGCTTTATCACACTAAAGAGCATCTGCCGATGAACTCCAATCAGTCCACTTTTATCTGGCCAGATATACCATGATGATTTAAGCACTCCACTGTCAGCGGGCACTTAGGATGCTTCCAATCTGCTATTATTACAAAGAGTGCTTCAGCGAATAACCTTGTACAAAGCAATATATCATTTTTCACATTTGTGAGGAGTATCTGGAGGACAGATTCCTAGAAGCAAATGCTGGGCCAAAGGGTGTGCATATTTGGAATTTTGACATTGTTTTAGAGGTTCCAAGGGTGTCTGCTTCCCCACACTATTGCAACAGGGCGCGTCATTAGACTTTTTAATCTGTGCCTATCTGATGAGTGAAAAATCACTTGTCAGTACAGTTCCAGCTTGCACTTCCAGCATTCAGAGTGAGTGTAGGCACTTTTTCATTTGTTTAAACATTCTTTTTATTTCCTTTTCTGTTCATTACCTCTGCCTTTTTTTTTTCTCTTGGCTATTTTTCTTATTGATTTGCAAGAGCTGTTTATATAGAGGGAAACTGGCTCTTTGCCTGAGACAGAAATTGGACATGTTCCCACCTGCATGCACACACATTCACCCGTAGTCACTCCACACACACGTGTTCGCTCAGGCCTTCCTTCTGAGGTGCTGCCATTGCTCCGATGCAGCAGCCCCAATGTCCCTGTCCATCAGACAGCCTGTCTTTCCTGAGATGAGTCCACCAGGCCAGGACCTAGGGCAGAACTGGGGATGGTGGGTGCACCCCCGCCCACCTGGGCACCGCTGCCAGATCCACGGCTCAGCAGGCCCTTCTGATAAGCTCCTCATTCAGATAAAACAGCCCAGTTCAAAATCTGCCTGGGCAATGTAGTAAGACCCTATAACAGCCGCCTTTGAGTTTGACTGTCGGGATTCCAACCCTGGCTTGGCCGTTTCCAGTTTATGGTGACCTGGGCCAAGGGACTTGATCTCTGGACCCCTCAATTTCACCCTCTGGGAACTGGAGATCTTCACAGCATTCACATCTAGGGTTGCTGTGAGGACTCAATGACTTGCTGCCAGCCACCGGCCCCTAAGAAGCTCCACCACGGGAGGGATCTTTATAATGCCACACCAGTGTGTGTGCGTGAGTGCCTGGGGGTTACACAGGGGGTGGGTGGCCGGGGTGTGTGGATTCAGGTGTGTGTGAAGCAGGATGCCTTTGCAACTCTCTGCATAACCGCAGTGTGAGCCATGGCGGAGGGATTTCCAGGTCTTCCTGTCCCTACAAAGCTGTGGCATCTTCACGTGGGGGACGGGCTTGCGGGGGAAGTTGGGGTGGGTGTAGACACGCATCTTCTGTGGATGTGCTGTGATGTGTCCACACAACATTGATAGACTGCCTTTGGGTACCTGTGTCTGCTGGGGGAGGGGGATTAGGAAAGACGAATGTCTGAGAAAGAGACCAAGACAGAGAAAGAAAAGAAGAGAAACAGAGACAGAGAAAGAAAAGGAGAGAGGAGACGGAGAAAGGGAGAGAGGGGAGAGGAAGAGGGCAAGAGACAGAAAAGAAGGGGAGAGGGAGAGAATAAACATATCCTCTGACAGAGGCAGGGAGAGAAGGCTCCAGAAGAGACCAGGGAAGGACAGCCTCCCTCCCGCCTCCTCTCTTCCGGTCTGTCCTGGGGTCCCTCATTCCCAGCCTGAGGTCCTTTTGGGGGACAGTAGCCCGAGGGCAGCCAGGCTTAGCAGGGACCCTGTCCTCTCAGGGGACAGGAGGGCATATTTCAGCACTGGAAGACACTGCAGAGGGAGTCAGTCGGGGCTGAAATTCCTCAGTGCCTGGGAAGCCCCCTGGGACAGCTCCCCTCTTCCAACTTCCTCCAGGTCCAGGACTTCCGAGGCCCAGCGAGTAGGAGAGGGGGGGAAAAGTGAGAGAAAGGGGCTGCGTGCCCACTTAGGCCACTGCCCGCTCCAGAGCAGCAGGGACTCTCCCTGAGGGACCCAGCAAGACACCCCCCACCCCCGCACCAGGCTGGGTTCCGCCCGCTTCCTCTGCGGTTCCCTGGAGGTCCGCTCGCCCCTGCGAAGGGACAGAGGACTGGACAGCCGCAGGCAGAGGCTCCATCCTTGGCCGTCACCCTTCGTGTCCAGCAGTCCAGGGAACAGGTGGTGGCACCTCCTCCATCCCCCGGCCTCAATTACGGTGTCAGCCCCCCCAACCCCGTCTTGTAGGAACGAGTTTGGTAGAGGCTAGGGTCGGATGCCAGGAGCTCTGAGGGTGGGCGGCCACCTCACAGGCTGGACGGAGTTTCTGGGCTGCGGAGAGGACGCTGGACCGGCGTCCGGAGGGGGGCCCCGCGCGCCTATCCCCGGCCCGGCCATCGTCGGGCCGCACTGCCGGCAGCCTCCCGCGCCGATCCCATGCCTGTCCCAGGACCTCCTCCGGGAAGGACACCCCCGGGAACAGCCGCCTCCTCCCCGTCCAACAGCCGCTCCCTCCCCTCTCCCTGCCACCGCCGCGGTCTGGGGCTCCCGTCCTGAGGGTCGCGCCCCGCACGCGGCGGCTGGTGAAGCGGCGCGCGGGCCTTAGCCCGGCGAGGGCGCTCTTGAGCCTGATTTGGCATTTTTAGCCCACGCGAAAGCCGAAGGCTGGGGAGGGGGCGGTGGGGAGTGGGAGACGCCCTGGAAGCCGGGAGGCCGTTCGGCAAGGGCTCGGGACCACCAGGGAGCGGCGAGGCCCCTCGGCTTAGAGCCCCAGGGAGCGATTTTGGATCCCCCGGGATTCGGGAGGCGCGGGGAGGGGAGAGGGGACTGATGGGAGGGAAATCCGCTAAACCGAACCTTCCGGGAATCGGAAGGCGGCGGGCTGCTCCCACGCCTCCCCCTCCTCCCGGCCGAAAGGCAGGGGCGTGACGGGCGACGAGCGACGCGGAGGGGAGGGAGAGAGGGGTCGGCGACCTTGGCGTAGGGCGAGTCCCTGGGGACGCGGGGCTGCCGAGGACCGGACCCCATCTCGCTCCGGCTCCCCACCCCCAAGTGCCCCGCTCTCCCCCCGCCCCGCAAACCCGCGTCCTGTGGGCTGCGCTTTGGCACCCGCGGACGCGCGCGCCCACAAAGGGTCCGACTTGGGGTCAACTTCCACGCGGTTGCCGGGCGCGTGTGCGCAAAGCCATGTCCGCCGCACCCAGGTGCCCACCTCCCATCGCCACCAGGTTCCTGACCCCCAGACACTCGGACGCTTCGCTTCCAAACCGAAGCCTGGGAGACGCTGGGTGGCCTGGGGCTGGGGCAGGGGGCGCTAGGGGCGGGCCGGGGGTAGGGGGGAAGGGCGAGGCCGCCTCTTGACTTCCCACGCCGCCCCCGCGGCTCTCTCCTACTTCCCTTCCGGAGCCGCCCCCCGGCCATCCCGAAGCCCACCGACCTGCGGGCAGCGACCCCGCCCCCCGCCGCCCCCGCCGCGGCCCCTTCCCCCTCCCGCAGCCCTCCCCGCGCGCTCTCCCACATGAAACCTTCCATCACGCTCAGAAAGAATGTGCTGCTACAACCTCGGCACTGCCGCGGCGGCCGCCGCCGCCACCGCGCCCGCGCCCAAGCCGGAGCAGGAGCCGCCCGGCCCCTCGGCGTCGCTGGCGCCGCCGCTCCCCCGCCTGCCTGGCCGGCCCCGGGCTCCGAGCGCGCGGTCCCCGCCGCCGCCGCCCCGCGCTCGCCCCGCGCTTGACGCAGTGAGCGCCGCAGCCTGGCTCCCTCCGGCTCCGCTCGGCTCAGGGTCGCAGGCCGAGTCCAGCCGGGCGGGCTCCGGGAGGGGCCGGCAGGGCGGGAGGGGGAGGAGGACTGTCTGGAGCCTGCGAGCCCGGAGGAGGAAGAGGAGGAGGAAGGAGGGGAAGCCGCCGCCGCCGCCGCCGCCGCCGCCGCCGCCGCGCTCGGGGGACCGGGGTGCGCGCGCTCTGCTCGCCCGCGACCGTGCCTCCAGCCCGGGGCCCGCACCCCGGCCCAGGTAAGAAGGGGCCTGCGGGGGAGGGGGCTGTCAGGGGCCGGGGGACCCCTCTGCCTCTGCTGCGGGACCGGAGGGTCTCCGCCCCTGGGGAGGCAGGGAAGAAGATTCTCTCTAGGGGGGCAGCGGGGGCAGCGCGGGTTCCCCAGCGGCTCTCGCAGCCCCGGCCACTCCAACCCCGGAGCCCTGACCTCGGCGTCCGCTCCCGGGCCGAGTCCCCCCGCCCACGGAGCTCTGGATGCGGCGCTCGGGGCCCGCGTCTCCGGGGCGTCCCCATCCACCCACCCGGGTTCGGAGGCGGGAGCACCCGAAGTTAGCGGCCGCCGAGCCCGGGCGGGTCAAACTTCCCTCCCCGACGCGGAGGTTGGAAGGGCCAGGACTCCGGACCCCTAGGGCTGGGAGGCGCCGCGGGGACCCCGAAACTTTCCGGAGCGCGCCTTGAGCAAACAGCCGACTGGGCAGAAAGCGGAGGAGGGAGTTGGGCGCGCCTCTGAGTGCGCTGGGGTATGCGCGGCGCCCCAAGTTGACCCACAGACTAACCCCCTCTTCATCTCAGAAACCTGGTCTCTGAGTCGGAGGTGGGGAGAGAGCGAGCTGTGGGTGCCTCGACTTCGCGTACCCCGCGTGGGGGGCGCAGCGCCCCGCCCCGCGCAGCGGGAGCCTCCGGAGCGGGTGTTACGGGACCCCCGCCCCCATCCCAGCCGGCGGCCGGGCTCTGCCCGCCACTGCGGAGCTCCCGGGAAGGACCCGCTGGCGGCTATTAATAGGCGTCGGTGACCAGAGCCTCTCCTGGTCCGGGAAGCCGGCGCGGCTGGGCTGAGCTGCAGAGCAGGGCGGGACCCCGGACCCAGAGCGGACCCCCAGCTCTCCAGGTCCCGCGTCCGCTGCTCTTCGTTCCCCGCCTCTTGCTCTCCTCCCATTATCCCCTCTTCGATCTCAGGGTGTCGGCCCCCCCCGCGAACTTTTTCTCTTCCCAAACTGCACGGCGTGGACGGTCAGGGCCCTGGGCCGGACGCGCACCATCCTAGCACCATTCCTGACCGAGTCCTCCGCCGTGGGCTGAGCGCGAGTCCCCCGGGCCAGGCTGCCCGGGGAGCAGCGGGGATTTCCTGCCATCCGCGCCCTTCCTCCCAGCCCACGGCGAGCGCAACACCTTCGCTCGCCCCTGCGGCCCATCGGGGGGCGGAGGGAGGTCGCCGGGGGCAGCCTCTGGGGCTGTGGAGGACGCAGGGAGGGGACCCGCGAAGCTCCTGAAGCGTTTGGGAGTGCAGCTCGGGCTGCGTGTTCAGGAAAGAGGCAGCGTCCCGGCGTACCCCCTTCAGCGTCGCCTTCGCGCTCCCCGAGGGCCCAGGAGGGTTCGGTCTCCCCCACCCCACATCGGTACTCGGGTCAGAACCTGAGTGTTTTTGAGGATCTGGGGGACGGGGAATACGGGGTGCTTCTTCCTGCCTCGGGGTCTGCAGAGCCCAGCCCGCAGGCAGCTTGGGGATCTTTGTCCCCGGGGCCAGCGTCGGCCCCGCCCCCCTCCCGGTTAACTCCGGGACTTCGCCGTCCTCCAGCGCCAGCGCGCCCGCAACCTCCCAGCTTCGCCGTCGCGTCCTTTCCCCGGCCCTGGGTCTGGGGGAGCGGCAGGGGGCGTGGAGCGCGGCGTTGGGACCCTGACAGATGTCCTGGGGGCGGCGCCGGCGTCCCCGTAACAGAATTAATGACTTACACGCAGGCCGCCAATCGGCGTGGCCACGGGGGAGGGGCGGCCGGGCTGGGACTCCGGGGACTCGGTCGCAGCCAGACGGCGCAGCCTCCGCTCGGGGTGGGGGGCGTAGCCGCGAGGACTCGATCCCCGCAGTGCAGCCTCGCCTCCAGTCCTCTGCCCTCCCCTCCCCAGCTCCAGGTTTCGCGCTCTGCTGGGGTCCTGGCTCCTCAGGTTGCGCGATCTCCCCTCCAGTTGACCTCCCCGGATCTCAGACCCCGAGTGGCCACAGAACATACTTCTGGGGTCAGGCAGTACCGCTCAAGGGCGCTCTGAAAAGGCCCCCGGCCTCAGTTTGCACCCCGAGGAAATGGGCTAATAATTCATAATGCCTGCTCCTGGGAAGTAGCAGGAGGTCCTGGCGCCGCTCCTCCGGGCAGGCGCCCAGCACAGCGCAGGGCATACGGGGGACACCTGCGAACGCCAAAGAGGCTCCTAACAGAGCTTCGGCTGCACTTCGCCGGCGCAGGCCTGGGGGAACCTGCTGGAAACGGGAAGCCAGTACCTCCGTTGGGGTTTATGTTATGGCAGGCAGAATGGGTGGGCTGGGGCTTCCGTCCCTCGTGGTCATTTTCTGCACAGGGCTGTCCAGGCCAGAAGCTGGAGGGTAGCTCACCCAGGCCTTCCAAGCCTGACCAGGGAAGCTCTGGGGGCCGACCAGCTTCTCCCTAGTGGAGCTGCAGCTGGGGAGACCTCACAGAAGCACAGGGAGGAGAGGGTGCCCCTCTCACTGCCCCCCTCTTCCACCAGCCCAGGCCTGGCACATCCCAGGCTTGCAGTGTCTATCTGGGTAAACAAGGACTTGCTCTTGGCCTGCGGCCTGGCTCTGACAGTGGTCCAGGTCCAGACAGGAGAAAGGCCACAGCTTAGGTGTTCCAAACCACGTGCCCTTCCTCCTGGCCCCTAGGGCTGTCATGGGTGTCCAGGCCCCCTGCTCCCCAGTACTTGCATGGAATCGTGGGGGTTGCACTGGCTTTTGTCCTAGCACTCTCCTTCAAGGCTCTGCACCCCATCATGTAAGCCCCACCCAGCCAGCCGAACGAGGCCACAAGCACTAAATTCCTAAATTCGGGCCAGTGCTGGAGGCCTGGGGGTCAAGGAGTTCCGAGCCCACTCCCGCGATTCTGGCTCCTGGAGAACCGTAGGAGCCAGGTGTGTCAGGCCATGCAGCCGGGCGAGGCCGGGCCGTATAGGACTGAACGGCGCCGTGGGCGTTCATTCACATTCCCTCTCGAGTCCCCACACACTATAGGATTTATCTTGATTTGCTGCCTTTGAATTGAGTCAACTCTTTTGTATGCTCGTTGAATTGCCCAGCTGCTGGCGGCGAGCGGAGAGCGTGCCGGGGGTACTGAGGCCGGGAACCAGAGGCGGGCGGGGGACAGGAAGCAGGGAGGGGGCGCCGGCGGGGGCGTGCGGGCTGCGTGGGGACTGGAGAGGGCCCGGAGGCGCCGGCCGCACTACACACCCGGGCTTGTCCAGGCACCGCTCGGGCCTGCCCGGCCCAAGCATGGAGTCCTGAGGGCTCCCGCCGGGGGTCCAGGGTGCTCCTAGGGCTCTGCCTCCGACGCGCTGTGTGGGGCAAGACTCTGGGCTTCTCTTGACTCAGTTTCCTCTCCTGTAACTTGCGGACGGGGACTTCCGCACAAGCAGGTTGTCAGGGTGAGACTGAGCGGAAGAGTGGTCGAGGGTCCCCGAAGTCCTCCCAGAGGTTGGGGTGAGTGAAGGAAGGGAGGCTAGGGCTGGCAGAGGGGGCCCGGCCTGCGCCCCGCATTTTCCGCCCCCTAGGTCCCTGCCCTCTCGCATAAAGGGCGGACCGACGGGAGGACCTGAGAACGCCTTGGCTTCGCTTGTGGTGGTGGGAGTCGCGGGTGGCTGGTTCAGCCAACAGCTGTCGCCCCCACTCCCCCTCCCAACCGTTTAGATGTGGGCGGGGAGGGCGGGGGACGGGACCGCGAGGACGCCCCCCTGCGCTTTCTAGGACCTCTCCTCCTCCCCCAGCCTCAGCTAGTCGCCGGGAGAGGGAAGCAGCAGGGCGGCGCGGGGAGCGGGGGAGAGCAGGGGGCTTGGGAGGCCGGGAGAGAAGGGGAGGGCCAGAGGCACGGAGCCGGACTCGCGCCGGAGGAAGAGGGGGTGGAAGGGAGCGCGCAGGCGGGCGAGGGAGGGAGGGAGGGCGGGAAGGAGAGAGGGAGGGGAGGGAAGGAGAGAGGGAGGGAAGGGGGGCGGGCGGGGGCAGGGCGAGCTTGAATTCCCCCCCGGCCGCGCAGCGAGGGGCGGGGCCGCGCGCGCAGATCGATGGGCGAAGCTGGGGAGGAATTTCAATCCCGGGAGCGAAGTTAGAGCTTGAAGGACGGCGGCAGCGGCGGGCGCAGCCCCGGAACGGAGGCCGGGCGGGCAGGTAAGCGTGGAGCTCACCGAGCCCGAGTCCGAGCGCGGCCGGGCGCTGAACCTGGGGGACTTGGGACCCCGCCGAGCCCCCCGCCACCTCGAGCCCGAGGCGTCCCCGAGCGGGCGGTGTGCGCCCCCAGCCCCTGCTGCGCCCCGGGCCCGGCGCCCGATCTGAGCGCAGCGGGCAAAGTTGGAGGAACTTGGTGGCGGCGGAGCGGATGCCGGCTCTGCCCGGCAGAGCCGGGGGGCTCGGGTCGAGGTCACTGCCGCAGCCAGCACGCTGCTCCGTCCCTCCAAGCGGTCCCTTCCCCAGCGCCTCTCTCGCCTCCGTCCCCCTTCGCCGTCTGCACCCTGCCCCGTACCCCCGACGCGGCTCCCTGCCCTTTCCTTCCCGGAAACCTGGGGGTTGTCCTCGTCTCCTGGCCGAGTCGCTAACCCCTACCCAGGCTCGCATTGCCCTCCCTGCTGGGCCGCCCTCCCCCACGACGCTGCGAGCGTCGTCGCTCGGCGCGGGGACCGTCCAGCCAAGCAAGGGGAGGGGTCACATTCCTCCGTCCAGGCCCCTGAGTCAAACCCCTGGGGCGGGGGTTGGGGGCTTCGCTCCGAACTGAACTTACTGGGTACTCTCCACCCTTCGCCCCACCTTGGACCCATCCTCGTCCCTCTGTGGAGTCGGGGGAGGCTGCCAAGCCTCTGTGCCCCATCTGCCTCTAAAGACAAGGGCCCCTATTTCCATCCTTTGAAACCCGCAGGTCACCTGCTTGATGCTGAGGATGGGGCGAGGGGCACTGCCTGCAGTTACCACCCTGCCCCAATATAAACGACAGCCTCTGAGATGAAAATCAGGCTTTTACAGGTCTCAGCTGAGTGACCTTGGGCCAGGTGATATCTCGGAGCCTCAGTTTCCACACCTGTGAAATGGGGATAGGATGATAATGCCTTGTGAAAAAACAAAGCTTAGCAGAAAGGGTCCAGGCCGGGAGGGCCAGGTGTGCACGTCCCCAGCGTGCCAGCACTCTCCCTTCCTGCACACCCAGATGGGGCCTCTTTGGACCCTCGCTTGGGTTGGCTGTCTGCCTCTCACTTCTTCAGTTGGGCTAAGGGTGTGAGGAGAGCCTGGTAACAGAAGCTCTGGAGGGACAGAGAGCCAGGAGCAGATATAAATGGCAAATCTCCCCACATTGCTTCTCTCAGGGGCTGCCCCCTAGAGAGGCCCCCAGCCTCCAGAGGTCTTCAGCCTGCACCCAGCCCTGGGGGAAACCCCATCAAGTCGGGCTTAGGTTGCTTGAAAAGCAAGAACAGGCTCCTCTTCTCTGCCTGGCTGGCACCTGGCCTCCTGCCCCCTGGGTCCCTGCCCCTGCCATGCCTGCCACCTTTTAATTGAACAAGCATTGAGAAGACTGGCTCATAGGCCCAGCCCAGGTTTGCACCCCACTCCTCCAAAGGCAGGGGACAAACTCCAGAGGGCTGTGAATGGGAGGGGGTCACCCCCCTCACCTGGATTTGAGGCTGTTTGGCACCCAACCAGGACCCCAGCACTTGGATCCCTCATTTTCCTGAGCATACCATGGTCAGGAAGTTCTGGTCCCAACCCCTGGTGGGCAGAAGACCTTGGGGTCTCCAAGTTAGAAAGGTTGGGGGTCATGCCCCTCCCAGGTCCTCCAGCTGGCTGTGCAGCCCCCTCCTCCGTGGCCGCAGCAGCAGGCTTGCTGTGTGCGTATAATTCACGATGATACAGCAGGCCGGGCAGGCAGCTCCCAACTCCCAGAAAAGCCAGTGGGCACCTGAACCAGAGCCACACTCCTGAGGCCTGGCCAGCTCCGGATGGGGGTGCAGGGATGTGGTGGCACCAGCGCCCAGGACCAGAGGAGGGGACGGAGGGCAGCGTTCCTTCCCCACCATGCCCGGGACTGCCACTGGAAAGCACTGATTTTTCAAAGTGTCTTTGGAGGCAGTCTGCCCACACCTGGGCCGAGGAGAGACTGCTGCTCCTCTGCCTCCCTACCTCTGCCCCCACCAAGAAACAAGTGTCTGGGGCCCCAACAAGAGCCCAGGGCCAGAGCCTGGAGTAGCTGCCTCTCTCGGACCTCGGCATTTGAATATTTTCACCCTAAATGTATCCTTGCAGGCTTCACCTGCTTTCCAGGAGAGAAATATTAATGGGACTAAAATATGACCACAGTGCCTTGGATCAATGGGGTAAAATCAGAGTGGCTGCATGGGTTCCATGTTGGTGACTGCCTCTGTCTGTTTCCAACACACACACACGCATCAGCTCCAGATTTGGATAGAATTTTCTAAGCACTCAGGAAAACCTCCTTCTAAAGTCCCCCTGGGTCATAGCCCCCACCTGGGGATCCCTACCCCGCAACGAGCCCAGTCCGCATTTTGGCAGGGGACTCTTTCTCCGTGCCAGACTCAGACGCCATAGCGTCGGGGGAAATTTATGATCAGAGGTGCATGGACTTGGGGTGTTCATATATCTCCACAAGAAGGAAACAGACAGGCTCTGAAGATGCCCGGGTGGGTGGTGCGTAAATACACGAGGGGGTGGGGGGGGCAGGATTCAAGATGCAAGTGAGTGACAGGCGAGAGATAGATCTCCAGGGCCGGGTGATGAGGCCATAAATTTCCAGGCGTGAACCTGGAGCGGATGGTGGCATTGCCGCGGACATTGGATACATTTGTCATCTCTCCAGCTCCCCCCACACCCACCCTTTCTTTTTTGTTTTGTTTTGGATTGGGTTTCTTCCAGCACAAGCTCGGGTGTCTAGTGGCCTTGGGTGGGTCTTTGTTGGGGTGGCTGGTGGTGGAGCCAGTGCGGTGGACATTGGTGTCATATATTCCAGCACCCACTGTGCAGATGGGGAGACTGAGGCCGAGTGGGGTGGGGCAGTCTGAGGTTGCACAGGGAGGGGCAGAGAGGGTGGTGTAGGGCTCCTGTGTCTGGCGTCTGTGTCCTGTTGTGTTGGTTCAGGTCAGGGGATTCCAGCAGGGTGGGAGAGGCCTCGGTTGTTGGGGGTCCCTGCCTCCCCTCACCCTGGTGCACCCTGAGCCAGTTGGTGGTACCAACGGGGAACAGGAAGTGGAGCGGCGGCAGTGACAGCCACTCAAATCCAGCACCCCTCTCCCCCCATGTCTCCTTCCCGAGGGCAGCGAGTTGAAAACTGGCCCTGTCCTGCCTCTCGCAGCCTCCTGGGGAGGGGCGGCAGGAGGTGGAGAGACCACCCTGGGAACCCTGGCCATTGGAGCTGGTGGCAAACGAGGCCGCCTGTGTGTGGTGCCTGGACCCTGGGACGAAGCCCTGATGAGTCCGGCTGCCTTGGAGCCGGCGTTCCCAGATGGAAAGACAGTGGTCTCACAAATAAACGCACCTCCTTTCCCGTGGAGATCAGCCAGTCCAGCCCCATTTTCCAGAAGGGTCCAGCATCACCTGACATCACACAGCGAGGGAGCTAGAGCTGTGGCTGGACCAGGCCTCCTCGCCTGTAAGGCTTTCCTGGGGCAGCTGGGGTCTTGGTTTTGGAGGAGAGCTGGAACCAGGCTGAGGCAGCAGGAGGTCCAGCAGGGCTTGAGGGACCTTCAGAGGAGAGGCAGAGAGGAGCACTCCTCTGCTCCCTGCTCTGGGCCATGGGGGGTGCACAGGAGCCAGTGGGGAAACCGAGTCCTGGAGGCTGGTCCTTGCAGCCCTTCCCCACCCACTTGGCTGGGACTCCCAAGCTGTTCTGTGGCAAGAGACCCTTGAGTCTCCAGATCTCAGGTACTCAGCCCTGGTCTCCTCCCTTGTACCCAGCAGTGGATTCCTTGGGTCTCATAGCTTCCGAGCTCCTCTCCCCTGCGAGCAGGACACAAGCTTCTCTTTGGGGCTGCTCTGCTCACAGAGGAGGGGTCTGGCTGGCTCCTGGAGGGTGGGCAGCATTTAGATAACCCCAGAGGAAGAGGCATGCGTCCAGGCAGGAGAGGTGGTGGGAGGGAAGGTGTGAGCCCCCCGGAGCAGTGAGCAGGGTGGGGAGAGGGGTCTGGACAGTGGATGATGACCACTTGCCCGCCATGTCCACCCTGATGTCTCCTCCGCTGTTCCAGGACAGACTCCGGCAGCCACAGTGGGAAAGACTGGTGGAAGGGGCAGGGCTGGGGGCAGGGCTGGGGGGGCCCAGAGCACCCGCATAAAGCTGGGGTATGCTGGGAAACAGCTCTGGGCTTCCGAGGGAGGCGTGGGGAAAGAGGAGGCACAGCCAGGCAGGAAGCGTCCCTCGGCCCGGCCGCCACCAGGCCCACTGTGTTTGCTACAGCCTCTGATTCAATCCCTGAATTTTAAAGATAGGGACGCTGAGGCCCAGACAGGGCAGTGGCCCCAAGCTGGCATCAGAGCAGGCAGTGGTGTCTGGGCTCAGCCCCCTCCCACGCTGTGCTCCCCACACCTCATGTCTGGCCTCAGCTCGGAGAGGGCCCCCGGCCTTACAGATGGGGACCCTGCAGCCCACGAAGTGGAGGTGAACTGGCTTGTCTGGGAGGCCACATTCCACCCCTGAGCACCCCCAGGCCCCCTGTGGCCCACTACCCCTCTAGGACCCCACCCCACAGAAGCGTGTCTCTCTGCTGTCCGCCCCCTCCAATGGTGACCTGTAGAAGGCTCGTCACAGAGCACTTACTGCCCCGAGAGCTCCTCAGCAGCACTGGACACATGACCGGGTGTTTGTCCCCGTGAAGGATGCACACCCCAGCATTGCTGCCCCGACATTTGGAGGCCATTGGGTCCAGGTGGAATCCTGCCTGAGATGGAAACCCTGGGAGATGATTGACAGCCTGGAGGCTCCCCCGTGTTTACCGACAGATCCGAGTCTTATTTTCAGCAGGATCAAACTCGGGCACCTCTTAGTCATTAACTCCCTCTAGTTTAATAAACACAAATACAAACACAGGCAGCCGTGTGCCCATCCCACATGGATGAGAATCCTGGCTGGCTTCCGGGGGAAACAGGGGTGGCCATCAAGGGGCTCCCTGAACCCTCGGCCAGGGCACGGGAGGCATTGCAGGGAGAGGGCTTTGCAGAGCACACAGTGAGACAGCGCTGGCCTGGAGGGACGGGTCAGGGACCGCTGTGTGACTTCACAGTCCTGCACTGCTGAGACAGAGCCCGAAGTAGTGGCTGGAAAGTTGTCCTGGAAATGCCTGCAGCACAGATGCCCCGCCGGGGTGTGAAGGGGCAGCCAACCTTTGGCTCCCTTGCCGCCATCCTCCATGGCCTCCCTGGAAGCCCAGGGGGCTGAAGACCCTTAGGATGTATCTCCTGGGCCTGGACTCTGGGCTGTGCTAGGGCTCCTGCCTGGGTGGCCCCTGGTCAGAGTGCTGACCAAGGGAGGCTGGCTGGGAGGGGGACTGGGACGCTTCCTGGACACGTCTGGAAAGGTAGCAGCTGTTTCCTAGACCAGATCCCAAGGGAGATGGCATTAGCCAAGTGCCTGCCTCTGCCTGGAGGGTGCTGGTAGTGGCTCCAGGGCACCCTGGCTCCTGTTCCCCAGGGCAACGGTGTTTCCTGGAAATCTCGAACCCCCCTGTTTGCTGTGGCTCCTGAAGAGGGCCCCCCAGTCTCAGTCTCCCTGCCAGAGGAGAGCCCCGAGGCTTCTGCCCTCCTCACCGAGGGACTGCCCCTGCATCTATCTGCCCTGGGAATCCGTGGAAGGGCCCAGCTGCAGATCACCAGGTGGCCCGGGTTCGGGAGCCTCTGGCGTCCAGTGTGGCCTGAGGTGGGTCCCTTCCCCTCCTGGAGCCTCGGCCTCCCCTCCATCAGGTGGGGAGGATGGTGGACGGATGGCTGTGGGAGTGTAAACGGCTGACACCAGTTCTGGACAGTCAAAGCCCCCACCGTTGCTGGCAGAATCCCTGCTCTTCTGATTTGCCCTGCGAGCCCCTCAGACCTGCCGTCCTAGATCCTAGATGGGGCGCAGGTTCGGTCCCTGCCTCCCTCTGTGCCCTGCTGTGTAATGAGGCAGGGAAGGAGGATGCTGGGGAAGGGATAGCAGGTGCAAAGGCCCTGCAGCCAAGACACGCTTCGTGTGGGTGAAGGGCAAGGTCAGTGCGGCCGGCTATGGGGGCTGAGAGGCCAGCGGGAGAGGCTCCAGGGTCCAGGATTCTCTTGTGTCGGAGCTCTTGGGAAGAGTAGGATGGATTGCCTGAGGAGTCTCTGGGGAGTTTGCAGCAGCTGAGAGACAAGGCTGGCTTTAAAGGATCCCTCTGGTGCTGACAGAGAAAGGGATTTTAGGGGCACACGAGGGAATGAGCCACCCAGGAGACTGCCGACGTCTGAGAGCCATGAGGATAGCCCGTACGGGGTGATGACTCTGGCGACTGAGAGATGGAGAGCTGTAACTTCTGTTTTGACAGTGCTTAGAAATGGGAGCTACGTTCCTATGGAGAAAGACATTCTGTAAGGCAAAACCCATTTTCCTATTTATATTCATTAGGAAATGAGGGAGGCGGTCCCGTGGCGAGGAAGGCTGTGCGAAGCAAGTCCTGCTTCCCTCTGAGCCATTAGCATCTCTGAGCTGCGTTCTGGGGGAGATGAACCCCCCAAAATGGATTGGTATGAAACAGCGGGGTCAGCTTGGCATGGAACCCCTCGGGGTGCCCATAAAAGTGGGGCCCATTCCTCAGGTATCCGGTATCCCGGCTTCCGCCAGGGAGACAGGATTCTCAGATCTTCGTTTGTGTGTGGCTCTGAGTATAGATGGGTGTCCGAGTAAATCCAAGAGCAGGCACATGTGTGCACATGTATAGATAAGCGCCTGAGTGAATAGAGGAGTGTGCACATGTGTGCATGTGGATTCATGTCTGCCTGAGTTCACATGTGTATGGATTAGCACCTTCATGAATATAGGAGTGTGCACACGTGTGTGCGTGTGGATTCATGTCTGCCTGGCTAGAGGAGTGTGTACACACATGTGCATGAGTTCACATGTTTGTAGATTAGCACCTATGTGAATAGGAGTGTGCACGTGTGTGCGTGTGGATTCATGTCTGCCTGAGTTCACATGTGTGTCGATTAGTGTCTGGGTGAATAGAGGGTGGGGTGTGCACACCCTCCTGGCCCCCCTACCTCTTTCACCTCTCACATACCACAGTGGGCAGTTGATGTGGGTTCGTGAATGACGGTGGCTCTGATGTGAAATTCCTTCAGTCTGAGGGTTTAGGTTCCGTAAAATGAATTTATTGTCTGCTTTTTCTTTTCTTTTTTTTTTTTTTTTTTTTGCAAATTCAGTCAAGTGGATGGAGGTTCTGAGATGCAGGGAGCGTGTGGAGCTCCTGCCGGCTCCTGGTGGGTCTAGGAGCAGCTGGCTCCCCTGTCCTTGGGGTGGGCGGGGAGGGCCATCGGGAAGAGACTCAGGCCTCCGAGGCGTGTGCTGTCTGACAGACATCCGGGCTTATTTTTGTTCCTTCATTACATTGTCCCCACAGAGCAAGAGCATGTTACATCTGAGGGCTGTGAGTCCCTGGAGACGGCTTTTCAGGGAAACAACTCACCAGAAATCCAGTCTTCCCGCGTCTGAATCCACACTAGGCAGGGACCAAAGGGGATGCGGCTGAACGGGCAGGCAGCTCCCAGCGCTGGGCACTTGTGCCCTCACCATGCACGGTGTGCCCCCACACACACTGGGAGGTGTGCACAGGTGTGCGCAGGCACAGGTCATGTAGATACACACTATGGGGTCCTGGAGTGCAGCCCGAGCCAAGATGGGACCTCAGCTCCCGTCCCACCACGACCACCCAGGGCACCTGAGCCTCACACCCCACACCCACTTGGGCTCAGAGCAGCTCACTTGTCCCACCCTGTGCCCTGCATGCCTGTTGTGGGTAAGGCCCACACCACTGGGAATCTTCACGCAGCCCAGAGGGAGGTGCTGTGTGCCCCTTTCACAGACCAGAAGGCTGAGGCATGGAGTGAGGAAGTCACATGGTCCAGGCTCAAGGCTCATATGTGCCAGAACCCAGCATAGCCTGTCGCAGACTCCCCTGGGCCCCCACCCCACATTTTGCAGACAGATCTGTAAATAGCCTCAGGACCTCCTGCAGTGCCCAGACTGCCCCTAGGCCTCTTCCAGCATCCTCTTCCTGCACCTGCCACCAGCCTCAGCCCCGATGCCCTTGCCTGGCTCCAGCAGTTGTGGGTGTGGCCCCTGAGCCCCAGCTCTCACTGTGCCCTGTGCCTGCCCATGTGGGTACCAGGGCATTCCCCGTTTCTTTGCGATGGTCTTGGTGACTACCCGGCTTAGCGAGCAAAGGAGCATTTGACACAGTAAACAGTGGCACAGTGAAATTGGGAGTGTGGGGGTGAGCAGGCACGGAGGGGAAGCGGGTGGCTGGCTGAGGGAACCCACAGGAACGTTCTCTGGAGGTTGAGGCAGGAGAGGAAACTGAGGCCCAGGCTGCTGCCTCAGCCCCATCTCCACTGAGCGCTGCTGTGGAGGATGTGAGGAGGGGAGCGGGGGTTCCCGCAAGCCTCACTTTTGCATCTGTGCACTAGAGCTGCTAACTCCCGTCTGCTGGGGTGAGTCCCACCAAGCAGGTCAGCATTTACAAGGCATTGGCAAAGCCCAAATCCCATGGTTTACCTGTCATTGTGCTCAGAATGAGGACCCCTTTCCCCTGCCTGCCCTGCTCCCCGGCCACACTCCCACAGTGACTCCCTGCTGTGACTCTGCCCCTGTCCTTGGCATCATCCACCGTCGTGGACGTGGTGTCCCCTCCGCTCCTCTGAAAGCCCTGTTGTTCAGGGTCACCTCTGCCTTGCCTGTCTACCACAAGGCTCTGGCACCCAGATCTCCATCCTAGAGGGAGGGAGAGGGCAGGGACAGAGATGGAAGGGGGAACAGAAGGGGGCGCATGTGCCCTTAGCGCACCTGTGTGCACTCACATAGTTCATTACACATGACTGTGAAGTCAAGACATGGGAATTACTCATTAAAGACAAAAATGTACATTCATTCATTCACTCATTCATTCATTCACTCGTTCAGTCACTCATTCATTCATTCCTTCACTCATCCATTCATTCATTGAGTCATTCATTCACTCACTCATTCATTCATTCACTCATTCACCTACCTAGTGGACATTCTCCAATGCTGGGCTCTGAGCTCTGGTTTTGAAAGCCAAACAGACGTTATCCTGGGAGTAGCCTGGACTTGCCTTGGGCATTCTGGCTCATTTGGACTGGTTCTATGGGCCCAGGGCAGTGCTGTAGCATCCCTTACTTGGAGGTGTGTCCAAGGCAGATCATGTAAGGGAAAAAGATTCTGCGTTCAATCTTTGGGAAGTCACCCCAAGATCATGAGGAAGTCTTCCTGTTTTGAGTGAAAACCAAAGGTGGCAGGATGGTCAAGATGCAGATGGCCTGGGGGGTCTGGTAAAGTCATTCTGGTTCTTGCCACCCTCAGAACAAGACTCTGGTTCACCCAGGAAAGAAAGGGGCAGCGACTGTGTTGCGCTTGTTTACCTTGCATGAGTTTGCATCTCCTTCCTTCCTGAGCAGCTTTGCAGACGTATCATGTGCAGCATGACACCGTCAGCATGCCTTCCACTGTCTGTCTGCATGCCCATTGCAAGGGCACCAGGCAGTGGTGTCTGTGCATTCATAGAGTTGCACAACCATGGCTGCAAACCAGCTGTAGGACATTTTTGTGCCCAACTGTAGTCAGCACCCACCACCCCATCCCCAGGCACTGATCTGTACCCTGTCTCTGTAGATTTACAATGATTTATTTATTTGAGTCTGTATCTCACTCTATCACTCAGGCTGGAGTGCAGTGGTATGATCTTGGCTCTTTGCAACCTCCACCTCCTGGATTCCAGTGATTCTCCTGCCGCAGCCTCCTGAGTAGCTGGGATTTCAGGTGCCTGCCACCACGGCCAGGTAGTTTTTGTATTTTTAGTAGAGACAGGGTTTCACAGTGTTGGCAGGCTGGTCTCGAACTCCTGACTCAGGTGATCCACTTGCTTGGGGCTCCCAAAGTGCTGGGATTAGAGGTGTAAGCCATGGTTTCCAGCCTGTGGATTCACATTTAATGGACATTTCACATCAATGGAATCCTGCAACATGCAGTCTTTTGCATCGGGATTCTGCTTAGTGTTTTTGAGGTTCAATCATCTTATAGAGTGTGTCAGTAGTTTTTGGGTTTTATTGCTGAATAGTATTCCGTTGTATTGCTAGAGCAAGTTTTATTTATCCATATACCAATCAGTGAACACTGTGATGTATGGGTAATAGATTAATGTATTATCCAAAATGTAAGCAGAGCATGTGTGTCCAGCATGGGGCCATTATGAATCATGCCTCTGTGAACATTTGTGCACAAGCTATTGTGTGGACACATCTTTATTTCTCTTGGGCAGCTTCCTGGAAGTAGAATTACTGGGTCATCTGCTAAGTTCATATTTAATTTTTTTTTTTTTTTTGAGACAGTGTGTTGCCCAGGCTGGAGTGCATTGTCTCGATCTTGGCTCACTGCAACCTCTGCTTCCTGGGATCAAGTGATTCTTCTGCCTCAGCCTCCCGAGTAGCTGGGATTACAGGTGCACACTACCATGCCCAGCACATTTTTGTATTTTTAGTAGAGACTGGGTCTTGCCGTGTTGGCCAGGCTGGTCTTGAACTCCTGACCTCAAGCGATCCACCACCCTTCGCCTTCCAAAGTGCAGGGATTACAGGTGTGAGCCACCGTGCCCAGCCATATTTAAATTTTTAACAAGCTGCCAAACAGTTTTCCAGACTGGCTGGACCATGTTACATTCCCACCAGCAACACATGAGGGTTTCAGCCCCTGTGTGTCTCACACCACCTGCTATTGTCGGTCTTTTTGTTACAGATCTTCAAGTGGATGTGTAGTGGTGTCCCATGTGGTTTAAATTTGCATTTTCCGAGTGACCGACGAAGTTGAACATCTTTTCATGTGTTCATTAGGCATTCATATTTCTTCTTTGATAAAATGTCTATTCAAATCTTTTGCCCATATTTAATGGATTTGTCTTATTATTGAGTTTCAAAATTATTCAGAACTATTGTGAGTTCTGTATATATTCTGGATACAGGTTCTTTATCAGAAATATAATTTCTGATTGCTTATCCCAGCTGGAGCTTGTCTTTCATTTTCTTAATGGTATCTTTTTGGAGCACAAAAGTTTTTTAACTTACAAAGTCCAATTTATCATTTTTTTTCTTTCATGGAGCATGTTTTGGGTGTCATGTTTAGAAACTGTTTGCCTAAGTGAAGGTCACAAAGATTTTCTTCTAGGACTTTTATAGCTTTAGCTCTTGCACTTAGGCCTGTCATCCAATTTCAGCTAATGTCTGTCTGTGTATGGTGTGTGAGTCAGAGCTTGTTTTTCTGTATACATGTTTTTGAAAAAGACTATCATTTCTGCATTATATTTTATTGGGATCATAAATGGAAAACTTTATTTCTGAACTCTCAATTCTATTCCATTGAAGTATATGCCTATTCTTTTTCTTATTATTTTTTATTTTCAGAGATAGGGTCTTGCTCTGTTGCCAAGGCTGGAGTGCAGTGGTGTGATCATAGCTCACTGTAGCCTCAAACTCCTGGGCTCAAGTGATCCTCTCACCACAGCCTCCGAAGTGTTTGGGAACTACAAACAAGTACCATCATGCCTGGATAATTTTTTTTATTTTTTGTAGAGACAAGGTTTTGCTATGTTACTGAGGCTGGTCTTGAACTCCTGGCCTCAAATGATCCTCCCACCTTGGCCTCTTAAGGCACTTTTATTTTTTTTTCTTTCCTTATTGCACTAACTGGGACTTTCACAATAATCTTGAACAAAGAGGTGCTTTGTTCATGGCCTTAGAGGAAAAGCATTCGGTCTTTTACCATGTAATGTTAGCTGTGTGGTTTTGTAGATGATTTTTATCAGGTTGAGAAGTTCTATGCCATTTTTAGTTTATTGAGAGTTTTTCCATGAATGGGTGTTGGATTTTGTCAAATTCTTTTTCTGCATCTATTAAGGGGATCAAAATTAGTTGATTTTCAGATGTTAAACCAACCTTGCATTCCTGGGAATTCTACGTATATTTATATGTTGTTGGCTTTGGTTTGCTAATATTTTAAGGACTTTTGAATCTTATGTTTGTGAGGTATAAATGACTGTTATTTTTTGTGATTTTTTGGTTTTGGTATTAGGGAAAATATTGCTCTCACAGAATAAGTGGAGAAGTTTTTCTCCTTTTTATTTTGAAAGAGTTTGTGAAGTTTTGATATTATTTCTTTAAATATTTGACAAAATTTGCCGCTAAAGTCATATGGGCCTGGGCTTTTCTTTGTAGGAAGATTTAAAATTAATCAGTTTGTATGTTTTTTAACTTATGTCTTAGTTTTGTTTTGTTTTACTGGTTATAAGTCTGTTAAGATGTTCTATTCTTATTAAATCAGTTTTGATAATTTGTGTCTTTTTAGGAATTTGTTTACTTCGTCTAAATTGTCTACTCTGTTGGTGTAAAGTTGTTCGTAATATTGCCTTATATTTCCACATACATTTGAAAACATTGTGAGGCCTTCTGGGTGGAGTGTTCTGTAAATGTCAGTTAGGTCAAGCTGACAGTAGTGTTGTTCAAGTCTTCTGTATCCTTGCTGGTTTTCTTTCTAGTTGTTCTATCAGTTATTGAAAGAGAGTGGAGTATTGAAATCCCCAACTATTGTTGTTGATTTGTTTATTTCTCCTTTTAATTCTGCTAATTTTTGCTTCATGTATTTTGGGACTTTGTTGTTAATGAGAATTTTCATTTAGAACTGTTACATATTCCTGAGATATTGACATATTTATCATTATGAAACCTTCCTCTTTATCGTTGGCAATGTTTCTTGTCTTAAAGTCTTAAAGTCTATTTTATCTGACATTAATTTACCTACTCTAGTTTGGATGTGGTGGCTTATGCCTAGAATCCCATAAGGCAGGAAGATAGCTTGAGCCCAGGAGTTTGAGAACACCCTGGGAAGCATAGGGAGACCCCCATCTCTACAAAAAATTTTAAAAATTAGCTGGGCATGGTTGTGCACACCTGTAGTTTTAGCTACTTGAGAGGCTGAAGAGGGAGGATCACTTGAGCATGGGAGGTTGAGGCTGCAGGAAGTCATAACTGCACCACTGCACTCCAACCTGGGTGACAGAGTGAGACCCTGTCTCCAAAAAAATTTTTTTGCCTACTCCAGCTCTGTTATGGTTACTATTTGCATGTACATCTTTTTCTAGCTTTGTCGTGGTTACTGTTTGCATGTGTATCTTTTTCTATCCTTTTATTTTCAACATATTTGTATATTTGAACTAAAATATACCTCTTCTAAACAGTATATATTTGTGTTGTTTCCACACTTTGAATATGCCATTCCACCACCTTCTTCCCTCTGTGGTTTCTGATGAGAAATCAGCCATTAATCATATTGCTGTCCAGTCTGTCAATCTCTGCCTTTTATTTGGTGTGTTCAGTCCATTCACACTTAATGTAATTTTTTAAATTTCCTATGATTGCCATTTTCTTAGTTGTTTTCTGTGTCTTATGTCTTTACCCCTTCTTCTGTGCTGCCTTCTTTTGTGTTAGGTAAATACTTTTCATGTGCCACTTTAATTACTCTGTTAATTTTTAAACTAATTTTTAGAGTTATTTTCTTATTGGTTGCCCTAGCGGCTACAGTATGCATACCAACTTATTACCATCTATTTTGCATTAATACTAACAATTATGGTAAAATACAGAAACTTTACTCCAACATAGCTCAATTTTCTTCTCCCTCTTTTGTACTATTATTGTCATATATTTCATCAATATATGTTGACATATATTATGTTATATAACTATATAGTGTTAAAAATATTCCTTTATACAATCTTATAATTTTAAAGAAGTTAAGGGAAGGAAAGAGAAAATAATACATTTATAGAGCTTTTTATATTCATCTACATATTTACCATTTCTGGTACTCTTCGTTTCTTTCTGTGAATTTGAATTACCATCTGACATTTTCTTTCAGCCTAAAGGACTTCTCTTGGTATTTCTTCTAAATAAGCTGTGCTAGCCTTAAATTCTTTCAGTCTGTCTTGATATGTAATGTTTCTAGTTTGCATTCATTCTTGGCTAACGATTTTTTATTTGTTTTCACACTTTGAATATGCCGTTACACCACCTTCTTCCCTCCATAGTTTCTAATGAGAAATCAGCCGTTGATCATATTGCTGTCACTCTGCACACCGTGAATCACTTTTCTCCTGCTCCTTTCTTTGTCTTTCAACAGTTGGGCTATGGTATGTCCAGGTTTGGATTTTTCTTGTGTTCATCCTATTTGGTGTTTGTTGATCTTCTTGAATCTGTAGATTAATGCATTTCATCAAATTTGGGAAGTTTTCAGCCATTATTTCTTCAAATCTTATTCTTGCCTCTTTCACTCTCTCTTCTCTTGAGACTCCCATCACAACTTTGCTGGTGCACTTGATGTCTCATGGATGTCAGAAGCACAGCTTATTTTTCTGTTCAATATTTTTCTCTGTGTTCTTTATATTAAATAATTTTTATTGATCTTCAAATATACTAATTTTTCCTTTTGTCATCTTGTGAGCCCTCATGTAACGAATTTTTCATGTCAGTGATTATACTTTTTAATTCCAAATTTTCCATTTTTAAATAATTTCTGTCTCTTCATTGAGGTTCTTTGTTTTTAGTCGTTATTATTATCCTTTTCTTCAATTCTTTAGACATAGTTGTCTTTATTTCTTTGAATGTATTTTTATTAGCTGCTTTGAAGTCTTTGCTATATCTAACATATGGGGACACTCAGTGACAGTTTGCATTGACCTTTTCTTTCTGGTCATGGATCACCCTTTCCTGTTTCTTTGCATGTCTTACAAGTTTGTGTTGAAAAAAAATATTTCAGGTAATATATTGCAGCAGTTCCAGATTCTGATTTTTATCCCTAAGAGTTTCTAGTATTGCTGGGTTTTGTTGTTGTTGTTGTTTATTTAGTAATTTACCTGGACAGAAGCTGTGAAATTCATTTTCCCCTGATGTGTGATCACTGTGTCTCTGTTAGTTTGTCCTTGTTCTTTGTTTTTTTGTTTTTTGTTTTGTTTTCTTTTTCTTGTTGAACTTCAACACAGGATTTTTTTTTTTTAAGAGATGGGATCTCACTCTGTTGCCCAGGCTGGAGTACAGTGGTGTGATCATAGCTCACAGCAGCCTGGAACTCCTGGGCTTGAGTTATCCTCCCACCTCAGCCTCCCAAGTAGCTAGAACTACAGGTTCATATCACCATTCTTGGCTTTCTTCTCTTTTCTTAAATCCCTGCTTGTTTTAATTCTGGCCTCCTAGATTACCTCTGTGTCTCCATAGCTCTGTGGGCAGTCAATGATTGGTTTGGAGTTGTTTGCAAATACCTTGAGCCAGTCAGGCTTACACACTCTGCTGATAGATCTGCATGTGGGTCTGTAAGCACATCCAAAGGTCAAGTAGTTTTCAGGCCTGACCTGGTTTCTATTTTCTTCCAGACTCCCTTTTTCCTCCTCTGCATATGCCTCCAGGCTCTCAGTAGGCCAGAAATTTGTGAATCGTTTGGGCTCTCTCTCCTCTCCCCGTGTATGTGTGCTATCCATCCTCTGGGCACATGTGGAAGGCTTATCAGGTATCTCTATGGCTGTCATATTTCATGCATCTCTGTCAGATTCCCAGCTACTCCGCTGGTCTGTTGCTTCCTCAGCCAGGATCACAGCTTCAGCCTAGTAGAACCACTGGCTTTCCCCATTCACTTACCACCAGGATTGCTGCTTCTTACTAGCAATACTTCTGCCAAACAAGAGTTTGTGCCTTCTGCTTCAAATCAAATCAGCCCCTAACAGCAAAGTTGCTAGTTATTATGGTTTACCCTGCCCTGCCCTGCTCTGTTGGAATGACTGCATCAACTGAGTGGGGCAGGGGGGAGATGGGAGAACTTCAGGTAAGAATTCCACAGATTCCCCCTGTCTTAGCCTAAGTTCAGCAGTTTTTCATGAATGAAGGCCTTTGATTAATTTCAAAGATGGGGAAGTGATTGTTTTTGAGAATTTAGACTAGTTTTTAGTTGTTTTTTGGAGACAAGATTTGGTGACCTTTTCACTATTCTGTGCTGGAAGTCCCAACCTGCAGTATCTTTTAAAAACAAAACTTAAAAAAAGGTAACATATGCAAAGTGAAATTTATGTAGGAACCATCTAGCTCAAGAAATAAAAATGGTGCCTGTATCTCAGAAACCCCCACCCCGTCTCCTCCTGATCACTCCCCTTCTCTCCTCTAGGGGAATCTCTCAATTGCATAGGACTGTACAATTGTCTCAAAATAGAAAAATTAATTCTAAGGAAATAAACTAATGCCAATGAAAATGGATGGTATGTTTCAGTAAAAGGGGTAAGATCAACTGGATTAGTATACCTGGGAAGAACTGAAACTTGATCCTTACCTCACACCGTAGATTAAAAAATTAATTCCAGGTAGATTAAAGGTCTGTCAAATGTAAAACAATATTTTAAGTCTTTGTCAACACTTGATGTTGTCAGTCCTTTTAAATTTTGGCATTACTAGTGAATACCATTTTGTATGTATATTGGCCATTTGGATATTTGGATGACATTTTTGTGACATAACTATTTAAAAGTCTTATTTTTTTTTCTTTTATGTGTTTATTTTTTGTATAGAGACAGGGTCTCACAATGTTGTCCAGACTGGGCCCAAACTTCTTGGCTCAAATAATCCTCCCACCTCAGCATCTCACAGAGCTGGGACTACAGACATATGCCACCATGCCTGGCTAATTTTTTTGTTTTTGCAGAGACAGAGCCTCCCTTTGTTGCCCAGGCTAGTCTCAAACTCCTGGACTTAAGCAATCCTCCCGCCTGCCCCAGCCTTCCAAAGTGCTGGGATTACAGGTGTGAGCCACTGCACTCAGCCCCATTTTCTATTGAGTTGCTTTCTTTATCTTACACATTTGTAGGAATTCTTTATATATCTATTAATTCTTAATTTTTTGATTATATATGTTGCAAACATCTTTTTTCATTCCGTGGCTTGCCATTTCATTCTTCTAGTCATGTATTTTAATGAGAAGAAGTTCTTCGTTTTAACGTTATTTAAGTTCTCCTCCATGGTTAGCACTTTCTGTTAGCTTATAAAGAATTTTTTTGTCACCTTAAGTTCTTGAAGATGCCCTTCTATGTAACCTTCTAGGAGCTTTATTGTTTTACTTTTGACATTTAGACCTTTAATACACCCAATTTTTTTAATCTATGATGTGAGGTGTAAAGATCAAGTGTTAGTTCTTCCCACATATACTAATCCAGTTGACTTTACTCCTTTTATTGAAAAATACCATCCATTTTCAGTGACATTATTTTATTTTCTTAAAATTAAATGTTCTATTTTGAGACAATCGTACAGTCCCATGCAATTGTGAGAAATAATATAGAGAGATCCCATGTACCCTTTATCCAGTTTCCCCCAGTGGCAACATCTTGGAAAATTATAGTACAGTGTCGTAACCAGGATGTTGACAGTGATACAGTCCAGATGCAGAAAAGTCCCAACCCATAAATATTCCTCTAGTTGCCCTTTTATAGTCACACCCCTTCCTTCACCCCTACCTCAGTTCTGACCTCTGGTCACCACTAATCTGTTCTCCATTTCTATAATTTTGTCTTTTCAAGTACAGATGCTCCTCAATTTATAATAGAGTTTCACCCTGATAAGTACATCGTAAGTCAATAATATCATGTCACAAATGCATTTAATACCCCAATAAACCCATCCTAAAGTCAAAAAATTATAAATCAAAGCATCATCTTAAGTGAGGGACCATCAATCTGCTGTGTAAATGGAATCACACAGTATGTAACATTTTGGGATTGCATTTGTTTTCCCCCACAAAATTCCCTGATGATTCATTCAAGTTGTAATGCTTATCAATAGTTTGTTGTTTTCTATAATTGAGTAGTGACATTATTTCTTAACCTGGGCCTGTCTACACAGCATACTGTATGTCATGTGTATACATGTGTGCATGCTCGCGCATGTGTGTGCTTCCATTAGTGTGGAAGTATAATTTCAGCATTGCACAGGCTTGTAGTCACTATTCCAGTCATCTAATGTGTCTGAGGGCTGAGAGCTCAGATGGATAAGTGAAGGGAACAAAAGATGAAGTGAGACGCTGGGAGGAACACAGATTCCCGTCTCAGTCCCCAAGCCACTGGTTGCTAAGGAACCATGAATACATTTCTGGGATTGCAGACTGACCCTGTTCCCCTGGGATCTGCAGAAGGCTCAGCTGGGCAGGCCTGATTCCATCTTCACTGGGGGCTGGGTCTGGTGCACCGTGGACCCTTGAGATGCTGTGGAATTGGTGGCAAGGGAAAAGCGTATCCTATCTCCTAATTTTTAATCATGTTGTTGAATCTCATAACCACATTATCCATTTACAGCCCCCTGAGCCAGCCAAGTTCCCTGGCATGGCCCAGTTTAAAGCCTCTGCAGTCATGTGTCCATTACAGGTGGTGAGTGCTACACTGAAATGAGTGTCTTGCCCAGGTTCACACTGTCCTGAAGCAAGGCCAACGGGGAGTCCTCTGGTTCCTTAGCTTTTGGTTGTCTCCATGAGACCTAAAGTGGTAACAGGAGCTCTTCCCCAAGCAGTCAGGGATCTGAGGAAATGCAGTGACAGAATGGGAACCCGTTGAGCCCTCTGGACACCTGGCATCCTGGACAGGGCATTAGGAATTGGGGACTGGGACTCTAGCCCTGTCACAGAACTGGCACATTCCCTTCTTGACATAGGCATCATTAGATGGAGGGGTGGATAGATGTATAGATGGATGGATTGACGGATGGGTGGATGGATGGATGATGAATGGATGGATGGTTGCATGCATGGGTGGAAGGATGGGCAGGTGGATGGATGAGCAAGTGGATGGATGGATGAGTGAGTAGATGAATGGATGGATGGATAAATGGATGAATGGATAGGTGGGTAGATGGATGGGTGGGTGATTGGATGGATGGATGAATAGGTGAATGGATAGATGGATGATGGGTGAATCATTGGATGAAGGATGAATGGATGGGTGTGGATGGGAAGATTGGTGAGTGAGTGGTTGGATAGGTGGATAGATGGATGAATGGATGGATGGATTATTGGGTGAGTGGATGCTAGAAGGATACATGGATGATGAATGGATGGGTAGGTGGGTGAATGGATGAATAGACAGGTGGGTGGATGGATGGGTAGATGATGGGTGAATGGATGTATGAAGGATGAATGCATGGATGGATGGGTAGATGGGTGAGTGGGTGGGTGGATAGGTGGATGGATGGATGGATTGGTGGATTGGTGGATTGGTGGATGCTCGAACGATACATGGATGATGAATGGATAGATGAATGGGTGGGTGGGTAGTGGATGAATGGATGGGTGGATGAATGGATGGATCAATGAATGGGTGAATAGTTGGATGAAGGATGGATGGATGGATGGATTGATGGGTAGATCAGTGAGTAGGTGGGTGGATAGGTGGATGGATGGATTGGTGGGTGGGTGGATGCTGAAAGATAATATGGATGATGAAAGGATGGGTGGGTGTGTGAATGGATGAATGGCTAGGTGGATGGATGGGTGAGCAGATGAATGGATCGATGAATGGGTGAATGGATGGGTGGATGGGTGAGTGAGTAGGTGAATAGGTGGATGAATGGATGATGGATTGGTGGGTGGGAGGATGCTGAAGCATATATGAATGATGAATGGATGGATGGATGGGTGTGTGTATGAATGGATAGGTGGATGGATGGATGGGTGGGTGTGTGAATGGATGGATAGATGGATGATGAATGGATGGGTGGATGGATGAGTGGGTAGGTGGAGAGATGGATGGATGGATGATGGATTGATGGGTGGATGCTGATGTATATATGAATGATGAATGGATGGATGGATGGGTGGGTGTGTGAATGGATGAATGGATAGGTGGATAGATGGATAGGCAGATGAATGGGTGGGTTTGTGAATGGACGAATGGATAGGTGGATAGATGGATGGATGGGTGGATGAATGGATGGATGGATGGATGGATGGATGAAGGGTGAATGGATGGGTGGATGGGTGAGTGGGTGGGTGGAGAGGTGGATGGATGGGTGGATTGGTGGGTAGGTGGGTGGATGCTAGAAAGATGTATGAATGATGAGTGGATGAATGGATGCCTGAATGAGGGAGGTTGTAGACGAATGATGATGGAAGTAAATAATGAATGAATGGATGATGAATACAGAGACTTACAGGGACTGGGAAAAGTCAATGTCAGTATGGACAGGAGCTTGGAAGAAATGGAAGTGTAGAATCCCCCAGGTAAAGAGACTGATTTCACCAAATGGCAAATGGAGACCCTAAGGCCCTGAGAAGTGGCTTGTCCAGCCCCAGGGAGTCGGAGAGTGGCAGAGCTGGGACCCAAACCTAGCCTTGCCTAAGTCCAGATCTAGGTTTTCCCCCACCACGTCATATCTGCAGATAGTGAAGGGTGATTCAGGATGCCTCCGGGATGCCGGCGGTGATCCCAGCAGATAGGATGTCCATTTGCACCCTCGGAGGCTGATGCATGGGGTCTGGGCGTCAGGGCTCTGGGGTCTCCACCCACGGCTGCTCCTACTGCTCTGCAGCCTTGGCTGCTTACTCCTGGCAACAAGCACTGATTGAGCACCAGCTGTTTTTGGTGCTAGACATTAGGCCCTGTGCTGGACCGTGAGCGATTCGGTAGGGTAAGCACTGTGGTCCCTGACGTTAGGGGGCTTATGGCCCTCCGTCAGCTTCCTCAGCTGTAAAATGGGCACGGGGTTAGAATTGACACCTCTGAAGACTGTGTTTGGCTAGAATTCCCAGCTTCACTGGCCTGCTCCTGTGGCCCAGACCTGACCCACTGCTGGCTCTGCGTCCCATAAGCTGGCCACTGGGTAGGTATCTGTTGGCATTGGTGGGCGGTGAGAGCTGAGGGCATTGTGGAGATCCACGTGGACCATGGCTTCCCTGTGTAACTGTCTCAATCCCACACCCAGGACATCACCAGGCTGTGTCTAAAGGCTGGGCCAGGGAGCCCAGGAAATGTTTAACTTTGAAAAATGGACCTTCACAGCTCATTAGGCCTCAGCGGCGCCTCAGGCAGCATGGGGAAGAGGGAGACGCCAGGGCATGGAATCGCTGAGGTATTTAAAGGCCGATTCTGCATTCCTGACCAGCAATGTCTGCCTGCCAAGGCCGGCAGTACCAGGCTTCAGGCTGGGCTGGTACAGCGGTGCTCATGTGCTCAGGATGGCCACGGTGGCTGGCGGGCAGAGGAGTGCCGGGCACGAGGGACTCCTTTGGTTTCTGAATGCCATGACCCTCCTGGCATCTGCTCTTTCCTGCCTCTGTGACCTTGGATGAGACACTTTTTGCCACTAGGCCTCAGTTTCTCCGCTTGCACTGTGGTCTGGTGTGCCAAGCAGCACTTCTATTTTTGGAAGCAGAAGCTGGTTGTGAACTGCACAGATCTGTCTGGCCTGCCCTGCCAAGGCCGGATTGCCAGAGGGTTCTGTTAGTACCGAGGGTTCCGTTAGTACCGACAGTGGCTGCAGGGACGGGCTTGGCTGCACTGTGGAGCCTGGGCTGAGGGCTGCTCCCTCTGGCTGTCCAGGTCCACTCAGGGCTCACCGCGGTATAGGGTGCACCTGTCTCCCGAGGTTGGACTGGGAGGGCATTGCAACAGGCAGGGTAGAGACAGGGGCTGGGAGCTTGGGGAGCTTGAATTGGGGATGCCTCTGTGTGGTGCTGGGGAAGAGATGGCCAAGAAAGATCAGGGCTGATCAGCAGAGCTGGGACTGCTGTGGCGCTGTAAACATGGAAAATTGTCTTCATCGTGTACGTGACATGCAGAGGCATAAACAGGGCATGCCTGGAGCCAGTGGTCCACCTGTGGGCTGTGCCTGCCCCTGGCTGAGTGTAACGGAGAGGGGGATTCTCAAGGCCCTCCTGGGTCCCCCTCCCCTCAACCTCACCAACTCCCTAACCCTCTGCTCTGTGACCTAGGGTCAGTTACTTTCCATCTCTGAGCTATTAATATTTCCTTTATTGGAAACTAGGGATGTTTCCTTAATTCCTAGGTCTGAGGATTGTGGAATCAAAGGAGAGAAAGTGAAAGAATGGCCAGTGGGGGTGAGATGAGCTTCCACTTCTTTCTGTGTGCCCTGCAGGGAATGGTAGGGACCTCACAAGGCCGGCCTGGGTCTGCGCTGTGCTCTGCTGTGTGCCAGCTGGGCTGTTACTCTCTCATTCTCGGTTTCGTTGTCTGTACAGTGGGTGCAGGTCAGCCTTTCCCTGTGAACAAGGCTGTGAAGATTCAGCCCCAGCTGGGGCGGTCCATCCTTCACCCTCCTTGAGGGGTGCAGGCCCCCAGTGACTGCTCATGCAGGCCCATAGTGACCAAATGCTGGGCTCCTTCCTGGATTCCTCTGGGCTCCTGGCGGTGGGCTGTGCAGGGCCTGGAGACATTCATGGCCGTGTGGACACCTTCAGAGCCCAGCAGACCTGGGATAAGGATGAGAGGGTGTGCTGGCGGGGGAAGGAAACACCCATCGGGGCAGCCTCAGAAAGTGCCCGATTCTGAGAGCCTGGGCAGACGTGTACACATACGTGACCTGGGCTTGGACTGCCAGTGTGCCTGGGCTGGGGCACACACATACTGGCGTGCCCAGGTAGGTGTGTACACATACGTGTACACATAGGTGACATGGGCTCAGACTGCCCAGTGCACCCAGGCAGGTGCATGCTCCAGGGACAGAGTGTACGGTGTGTGGTGTTGGGGGTGACCACTTCCTGGTGCGAGAACACATACACCCGTGTGGACGTAGCCTTGCTGGGTGTGTGCACAGCTGCAGGGGGGCTCCGTGTGCCCCACTGTGTGGACATCTCTGGCGGTGCCCAGTTCATGTGTGACAGGGAGGTGAGCACTGACACAAGTGTGCATGTCCTCTGTGTGTCCCCGGACAGCTGTGCGCACCACACTCACCCCTCCCGCTCATCCCCATGGCAACCCCAGAGCGGGTGTCTGGGAGACCCTAATCAGTGCTGACGGACATGGGGTGCGGGGCATGTGGGATGGGGCTCCCCAGGGATGGCTGGGCCCATCAGGGTTCCTGGGCAGAAAGCTCCAGCAGGAGTGAGAGTGCTGCTTCCTCCTCCCCAGCCTGTGCCACCCCCTCCTGCTTGCCGGCCAGGGGGCAGCACTCGGGAAGCCCCCGTCTGGCTGCGATTTCTGCAGGGTGATTGGAGCAGCGCAGCCCTGTCTGGCCTGGCTGTGCGCCCACACTTAGAGCTGAACAGCCCTCAGGGCCACAGACCCAGCAGGGAGCCCCCAGTCTGAGCTACTAGTATCACTTCCGAGAAAGGGAAATGGAGGCTTGAAGCAGCTCCAGCTAGGGGTCCCCAGCCAGCCTGGGCAGACCCAGGCCCCTCACTCCAGCATACCCACCTCCACCTGGAAGGAGGCAGGGAGCCCCCAGGTCCCAGGCAGGTCTGGGGAATGCCATCGCCTTAAACCCACGCCAGCCTCCCTGCTGGCCGTTTTCCTGCCTCCCTTTGCTATTTTGCTGGTTATCAAAGACCTTTGCTTGGAGACCCAGGCCAGCCCGGCCCAGTGCCTCTCCATCCTCCTGTGAAGTCATCTGCAGGGTTCCCATGGCAACGGCAGTGATGTCACAAAGCGCTGGAGGAGGCTGGCTGGAGGGAGGAGTGGGGTGAGGCTCCGGGAGGGGATTCCTGGCTCCTCCCAGGCCTTCTAGAAAGATGGAGCTCTGGTCCATCAGTCGCCCAATAGGCCGGAGCTTGTGCCCCTAGAAGCAGATCCCAGGGGTACCCTCTGCCTCCCCAAGACAGGAAACCACCTACTTCAATGAGTCAGCTCCCCCAACACCCAGACACCCACCTGCCCAGATGCGGAGGCCCTTGCAGGAGCAAGGACATGAGACGGGAGGCCCCAACACCAAGATGTCACTGTTGCCATGCCTGGCCCGTGCAGCTGCCCTTTGCCAAACTTAGACTGGCTCTGAGGGCCGCTGGCTGTGCGCCTCCCAGGGCGCGTTCGAGACCACCTGTCAGCTGCCTCTGCACTTGACTTTTTTTTTTTTTAAATCTCCACTGAACTATTAAAGAAACTGTCCATTAGACACAAGTGGGGGACTCTGAGAGTCTCCCTGACCCTGGCTGCCGACAGCAGCCCTGTACCCGGCTGGGACAACTTCCAGCTCCCTGCCCTCCCTGCTGAGTGCCGCAGAGGGGCGTTATGCACAGTGCCCGTCCCCCTCACTTCAAGTTAGGATGCAGATGGCTCCAGATGCCCGCAGCCATGCCAGGCGGCAGACGTGGGGGACAGACACACAGTGGGACTTGCCCCGTGGCTCCAGAGTTCATGTGCAGCCCACTGGGGCTGTGAGGATTCTGTCCCTCTGCCATGAAAGCCACCAGGACCCTGCTCCCGCCTGAGAACCCTGGCGGGCCAGGCGTGTGGCTGGCCTCCCGGCCCTTCCCAGTGCCAGCTGCGTCCTCCTCCCCCAGGGCTGCACTTCAGGGCTCAGGTGTCCACGTCAAGGGCACTCCCTGAAGGGCAAGAGCAGGGCCATTGGCACAGGCCTGGGTGAGTCTCGCCAGGAGGCCGGAGCAGACTCAGCCCCTCAAGCCCATGAATCCCACTTTGAAAATCATGCCTGTAATGCCAGCACTTTGGGAGGCTGAGGCAGGCAGATCACTTGAGGTCAGGAGTTCAAGACCAGCCTGGCCAACGTGGCAAAACCCCATCTCTACTAACAAATACAAAAATGAGCCGGGCGTCGTGGTGGGTGCCTGTAATCCCAGCTACTTGGGAGGCTGAGGCAGGGAGAATTGTTTGAACCTGGGAGGCAGAGGTTGCAGTGAGCTGACATCGCACCACTGCACTCCAGCCTGGGCAAGAGAGTGAGACGCTGTCTCAAAAAAAAAAAAGGAAGCATACTGGTTTGGTTTCACTGACTCCCATTCATTCGTTCACAACCATTCACTCAGCAAATCTTGTTGGGCCCGCCAAACCCTGGGGTTACCAAACAAAGTCTGTTTCCTCCTGGAGTTTGCGTTTATTAAATGCCTACTGTGTGCCGAGCAAACCAGGCTGGTTTAGATGTGGGGCACAGCCGTAAGCAGGGCAGATGTGACTCCTGCCTGCCGTCATCCATCCGGGCTCATAACAAAACACGGACACCGGGGCCCGGACGGCAGCCTGCAGTCTCCCTGCCCCCAAGACCAAAGTCCCAGAGCAGGTGCCAGCGAGGTTGGCTCTAGGACGGCCAGTATCCTGGTTTGCAGATGGCCACCTTCTCATTGTGTCCTTCCAACACAGAGAGAGAGAGAGAGAGAGAGAGACACGGGGAGACAAAGTAAAAGAGACAGGGAGAGAGAGAGACAGAGGGGAGGGAGAGAGACAGGGAGAGAAAGAGAGACAGGGAGGGGGAGAGAGACGGAGGAGAGAGAGCATGTGCAAATGCTCTGGTGTCTTTTTTTTTCAGAGATGGTCTCCCTCTGTCACCCAGGCTGGAGTGTGGTGTCACAATCACAGCTCACTGCAGCCTCGACCTCCTGGGCTCAAATGATCCTCCCACCTCAGGTTCTGGACTAGCTGGGACCCCAGGCGCATGCCACCACACCCACATGCCAATTATTGTTTAAAACTTTTTTCTGTGGAAATGGTCTCACTGTATTGCCCAGGCTGCTCTTGAACTCCTGACTCAATCAGTCTTCCCGCCTCAGCCTCCCAAAGTGTTGAGATTACAGGTGTGAGCCACGGTGCTCCACCTGGCATCCTTCCTTGTAAAGGTGCTAATCACATCACGGGCCCCACCCTCCTGATCTCCCCTGCCTCCTGCTGTCATCTGCCTGGGGTCAGGGCTTTAAGCCAGAGATGCTGGACACACTGCAGCCCACGGCACTGCCCTTAAGAAGCTGAGGGTCCGATGGGGTGACTCGAGCAAAGGAGGGCGTTAGGAAAATGATGGGGTGACAGGAAATGGCCACGGGCAATGCACTAGCAGGGACAGGGTGGCCCCTTTCAGTGGGGCAGGCTGTGAGGGTTCTTGGAGGAGGTGAGGTGGAGATGGTTCACCCAGGCTGGGGTCCAAGGCCCGGCGCCCCTCACTGGCTTTGAGACCTTGGACTCGGTTGACCCTGCCCACCGGTCCCTGCACAGCCGAGGCCAGTCTGGTATGCAGCACGTGTTAGGGCCTGGGTTCCCAGCTTCCCACTGGCCTTGGGACCCCTGAGGCTGTTTTCTCATCTATGCACCCAGGGGTACAACTGGGAAAATCGGTATTTGCCAAATTTGCAACAACAACTGTGTGATCTCAGGCCCTTCTCTAGAGAGGCCTCCGCTTCCTGCCCGCCCCCCTCTTCTTTCCGGGACTTTGTCTCTGGTTTCACTCGGCTCAGGGCTGCCTGCCCATGAACACGTTAAGGCATGTGTCATCATTCAGGAAGTTCACCTGAACAGATTTTTAAAAATATTAAATTGGCTGGGCACGGTGGCTCACGCCTGTAATCCCAGCACTTTGAGAGTCCAAGGTGGGTGGATCACAAGGTCAAGAGATCGAGACCATCCTGGCCAACGTGGTGAAACCCATCTCTACTAAAAGTACAAAAATGAGCTGGGCGTGGTGGTGTGCGCCAGTAATCCCAGCTACTTGGGAGGCTGAGGCAGGAGAATCACTTGAACCCGGGAAGTGGAGGTCGCAGTGAGCCGAGATCATGCCATTGAACTCCAGCATAGGTGACAGAGTAAGACTCTGTCTCAAAAAAAAAAAAAAATTAATTGTAATTTATTTTAAAGATAGGGTCTCTGTCACCCAGGCTGGAGTGCAGTGGTACAATCACAGCTCACTGCAGCCTTGAACTCCTGCCTTCAAGCAATTCTCCTACATCAGCATCCAGGTATGGGAAGAAAGGAGAGACAGGTAGGTCAATGGGACTGGGGCCAGGCCTGGGCTTCCTGCAGAGCCGGCTGGCAGAGGGGCAGGTGCTAAGGCAGTGGGCTTGGAGAAGACCCTGGACTTTCTTTCCTGTTTCTAATAAGTATTTCCAAATGTGCCTGACATAACAGTTACTGTCTCTCTTGGACTTTCTGAGTCCCTCTAGATGTCTTTTTTTAATACGCCTACATTTGAATATCTCGCCAAATTTTTAGCCAATTAGATTCCGAGGAAACCTCGGCCTTCATTTCAGGCAAACAAGCAAATTTCAAGCCTCATTTTCTATTTCTAATAAGCACTTATCAAATTTACAGCTCTTATATACAATTCATCAGGTTAATGCCTTCGGAATATTCCTGCCTCTCTTTCGTGGCAATTTTCTTCTCCTGCTTTGCACCCTCGGCGCTCTCTCTGACTTTGCTAAGCAAATTAGCACATCAGCTTCCTGTCAGGTGAGGAATGGCTGGACCACAGCAATGAGAGGACGAGGATGGGGTGAGGGGGCCCGGCCACCCTTAGCAGCCACAATGACATTTTTTTACAACATAGAAAACATTGTGCCATCCTGAATCACAAAGTCCTAATTAAACATGAATCCTTTTCTGGAGGGCTGGCATTTAAATATACGTAATAGCATATTATTTCTCTTTTTAATTTCAAAAGCAACGTACATGTGTATACACTAAAGAAAACTAGGAAAATGCTGAAAACAGGAGATGTAAGCTCTGGCTCCACCATGCAAGAGAAGCTCGTCAGCATTTTAGAGCTTCTCCTTCTGGTCTTTTTTCTTCTTTTGAGGACTGGTGTTTGTTTCAGGGTTGGTATCACGCTTAAAAGAAACTTAAAAATCTGAGATGTAAGTTACATAGGGAAAAGTTCACAAATCCTCATTGTGCACAGAGTAATGAATTTTCACAAGCACCCCAAGCCAGAAACAGAACGAAACCAGCCCTCCCGCCCCAGAAGGCTCCAATGGTCTCTCCAGGTCATCTCTTCCCACCTCAGGGTAAACACGACCCGGGCTCCTTCCAGCAGAACTGAATTTCGCCTGTTTTTTGGATGTTGTATAAATGGAACCATTTCTTATGAACTTTGTGTCTGGCTGCTTTTGCACATTTCTTTTCTTTTTCTTTTTTTTTTGAGACCAAGTGTCACTCTGTCACCCAGACTAGAGTGCAGTGGCCCGACCTCGGCTCACCGCAACCTCTGCCTCCTGGGTTCAAGCGATTCTCCTGCCTCAGCCTCCCAAATAGCTGGGATTACAGGTGCCTGCCACCATGCCAGGCTAATTTTTGTATTGTTAGTAGAGATGGGGTTTCACCATGTTGGCCAGGATGGTCTCGAACTCCCAACCTCAGGCGATCCGCCCACCTCGGCCTCCCAAAGTGCTGGGATTACAGGCGTGAGCCACCATGCCTGGCCACTTCTGCACATTTCACCTGTGAAATCCATTCATCCTTGTTACATGTAAAGGCGGTCCCTTCCTCTTCATTGCTGTATAGTATTCTCTTGTAAGGCTGTACCTCAGTTAATGGATTCCTTCTCTGCTGATGGGCATTCAGGTTGTTTCTAGTTTGGGCTACCATGGGTACCGTGAGTAGGATGCTCTTCCCAGTACCTGTGTTTTGTGGAGACATGTTGTTATCTCTCTCCATCTTGGGAATGGACTTGTTGGGTCTGATCATTCACTGACCTTCAGTAGTTTCCAAGTTGTGGCTGAGTGCAGTGGCTCACACCCATAATCCCATCACTTTGGGAGGCCAAGGTGGGCAGATTGCTTGAGCCCAGGAGTTTGAAACAAGCCTGGACAACATAGTGAGACCCTGTCTCTAAAATTTTTTTTAAATTAACCAGGTGTAGTGGCACATACCTGTGGGCCCAGCTACTCAGGAGGCTGAGGTGGGAAGATCACATGAGCCCAGGGAGGTCCAGGCTGCAGTGAGCTGTGATTGAAATTTGGGGTTTGTTTGGTTTTGTTTTTGTTGTTTGTTTATTTTTTGAGATGGAGTCTTGCTCTGTTGCCCAGGCTGGAGTACAGCAACACTATCTCGGCTCATTACAACCTCTGCCTCCCAGGTTCAAGCGATTCTCCTGCCTCAGCCTCCCTAGTAGCTGGGATTACAGGTGTGTGCCCCCACGCCTGGCTAATTTTTGTATTTTTAGTAGAGACAGGGTTTCACCATGTTGGCCAGGCTGGTCTCAAACTTTAACCTCAGGTGATCTACCCACCTCAGCCTCCCAAAGTGCTGGGATTACAGGCATGAGCCACCACACCTGGCCTTGTCATTCTCCTCTTATTGAAAACTTTGGTGATTTCCTTTTATTTTCCTTCTCTATCAAGCAGCAATGGAAATCTTTGGCTGTACATGGTTTTCTCTCTGGGATTCTCTCCTTCTGATAGATTCTCAGGAGTGGGGCTGCTGGGTGAAAGGCATGCCATGGTGTAGACCATGAGTTGGAACAAACCGTCTATACAGCAGGGTGCAAACGTCATGTCTGAGCCAGGGAAAGCATAAACTCTGTGTGAACCTTATGTGAATGCATCCATGTAACCACAGTTGAGGTGAAGACCTAGAACACTGGCAGCCCTCAGAGACTTCTGGCACATTCTTTCCTGATCCCAGTGCTCTGTCATTCCTGACTGTAGCAATGGGCATTCCAGGACAATTGATTCTGGGTTTGCCCATTTCTGAACTTCTGTAAATGAAATCATTGCATACTTCTTCTCTGTTGGAAACAGATGCTTGGTGCTGCACAGAAAATCAGCACTGAGACAAAGGATCTCTCAGCAAGGCAATCTCTACTTCCTGCAGAAAGGGTACCCTCACCAGCGGTCTTGCCACATGAGTAACGAACAAAGGAAAAGCAGACATATTTATTCCTTCCACATTTGGGGTTGTCCTTGCTGCTGTGTCTGATTTCCCATTGGTTGGAGCCAGACCTCACAGTCTAAAACTGAACACGATTGGCTAATAACGTAAAACTTTCTTGAATAGGTAAAAGCAATAGAGAATAAAAAGGAAGTCCAAATAAGGAAGGGGCATAGGCTGTGAGCTGGGACATGCCTGTGAGCATGTCCAGCATAGGTATCTTGGTTAAAGCACAAGGACATAGAATGTACTACATGCCTGTGAGCATGTCTAAAAGCTACATAGGATAGGGCTTAACAAACAGTTATTAGCAAAAAGCAAGAAGGCTTTGAAGAAAGTCTTTAAAAAAGACTTATTTCTAACATTTATTATTATTACTCTTTAATGAGAAAGGAAACTTTTCTACTTCCCACATTCTCTTCTGACCCATTCTTCCGTTCAGCACCATGGGGGGAGACATACCCATTCATTGTGCCTGGCGCTGGTTTATTCTCATCACTGCAGAGTGTTCCATCATAAGAGGGAATCAAGGGTCGTTTCCAGTTTGGGGTCGTGATGCACTCCCTTACATATCTCCTGCTTCACATATGTGGGACCCTTTCTGAGGTTTACACCCCAGAGAACAGTTGCGGGTCTCAGATACGCACAGCTTCATGCCAGCTGTTTCCCAAAGTGGTGGTGAGGATTTGCGCCCTCAGAACAGCAGACGAGAGTTCCCATTGCTCCACATCCTCCTTCCCCAGTGCGAGATCCGATGAGACGCCCGAAGCCTCTGGTGGGTGTGTCCTTGTATCTTACCACACTTTCATTTGAATTTCCCTGACGAGTAATGAAGTTGATCACAGGCTTTTTGGCGGTGTGGATGTCCTCGTTTGTGAAATGCCTTTTCAAGATCTCTACTCATTTTATGACTGAGGTGTCGGTTTTCCTTATTAATTCATAAGAGGTGTTTATAGATTCTGAATGAGATCACATTCTCTCAGAAGATAACTATCTTGTGGTTTGTGTTTTAATACTTTGTATGGTGTGTGTGTGTGTGCGTGTGTGTGTGTGTGTGTGTGTGTGTGTGTGTGTGTGTATTTTAGAGACCAAGTCTTGATCGGTTGCCCAGGCTGGAGTGCAGTGGTTGGATCATGACTCACTGTACCCTTGACCTCCTTGGCTCAAGTGATCCTCCCACCTCAGCCTCCAGAGTAGCTGGGACTACAGGTGCACTCCATCATGCCTGGTTAATTTTTTAAATAATTTTTTTTGTAGACACAATGTCTTATTATGTTGCCCAGGCCAGCTTTTCATAGTATATTTTTAAGAGCAGAAATTCTTTATTTATTTTTTTTTTGTAGTAATATTTAGCAGTATATTCTTGCATGAGTGGGAAGGAATTATTCCCTGTCTCTAGGTCATCAATATATTTTTTCTGGCTGAGTGCAGTAGCTCATGCCTGTAATCCCAGCACTTTGGGAGGCTGAGGCGGGAGAACTGCTTGAGCCCAGTAGTTCAAGACCAGCCTGGGCAACATAGCAAGACCCCTTCTCTACAAAAAACTAGTGAGGCATGGTTGTACATGCCTGTAGTCCTAGCTACTTGGGAAGCTGGGGTGGGAGGATCACTTGAGGCTGAGAAGTTTGAGGCTACAGTGAGCTGTGATTATGCCACTGCATTCCACCCTGCAAAACAGAGTGAGACCCTGTCTCAATACACAAATATATATTTGTATTATATATACATATTTTATCTTTTTATCTACTTTATCTTTTAAAATGTATAGTTCTTCTTTCCCATTTGGGTCTGTAATCAGCCTGGAGTTGACTTTATACATGAGGTGAAGCAGGTGTTCAATTTTATTTTTTCCTGTATACATTCAATTTATTGAAAAGCTATGCCTCCTCTCTCATATTAAGGGCTGTTTCATGGGTCAGTTTCTGCATTTTTCTGTTTGTTCCATGGGCTTATGTGTCTGATCTTATACTAATAACAATATCTCAGTCACCACAGCTTTATAATTAACTATCATTATCTGACAGAAGAAGACCCTCCCTCACTCCACCCTGTTCTTTTTATTTAGGGACATTCTTGGCGTTTTTTTTTTTTCTTCCAAATACATTTTAGAATTAGCTTGTCAGGTTCCACAGAAAGAAAAAAAAAATGGACTGTGATTTTGATTGAGATTCCCTTGAATGTATAAATCAATTTGGAAAGTGTTGACTTTTCATAAATGTTCATTTTCTATTCATTACAGATGTACAGAAATTCAATATATATTTGTACATGAATTTTATGCTAATGTTTTATTAATTTTGGTAATATACACATTCTTTTGAACTTTTTATGTACATAATCACATCATCAGTAACTAGCTAGTGCTTCATTTCTTTCTTTCTGAATCTTATAATTATTCTTTTTCTTGCCTTATTGCAATGGCTGCAATTACTAGCACCGTGCTGAATCAAAGTGGTGGCAGCAAGTATCCTTGTGTTGCTCTTGATTGCAAAGGAAAGTTTCAATTGCTCCATGGTCTGATGTGCTGTAAGTTACACACATGGTAAGACTGTTTGATATGTGTTGCCAAGTGACTTTCCGAAAGAATTGTGCCAGTTTCACCATAACCATGCCAGCATTGCAGTGCACTGGGATTTATTTTTAGTTTAGTGTTTCTGTTTTTTTAGATCATGTCTATTTTGATGAGCCCATGGTGTCTCGTTGTATTTTCTAAAAATTTACATTTCCCTGATTATACGGGAGGTTGAGCATTGGGCCATATGTCTCCTAACCACCTGTATTTTCTGTTTTGTGTTTGTTCCTTTACCCATTTGTTTATACGCTGTTGATGTTTCCCTAATCATTTTGAATGAGTTCTTTACATAATGAAGATAGTTATCATTTGTCTGTCACATTCACCACAAATATTTTCCCCTCTCTGCTATATAGCTTTGGGTTACTTTTTATTGTTCCTTCTTCTTATTTTTATTTGGTCAAATCTGCCTCCTTTTTCTTTTAAAATTTATTCTCTTCCTTCTGAGCTTAGATAGCCTGTCTCCCTCCTGAGAACTGATAAGTATTGAATTCTGTTTTCATCCAGCTTTTTTATGGCTTAATATTTCATATTTAACTGTTTATCCCGTCTGGAATTTGTGGGGCTGTGGGGTGTGAAGTGAGGAGTTAATTGCTGCTTGCAGTTTACCAGGGGATGGGACCTCATTTGCACTTCCAAGTCTCTGGGCTCAGCTTCCTCCTTCGGTGCTGAGCGGGGGAGATTAAAGGAAGCAGGGAGGTGGCATCTTGTGCAGCCGAGCTGGGACTGATTGTGGAGCCCTCATTACCACAGGGACAGTCCTGCTTGCAGGCTCTGCCTGAGTTTCAGTCCAAAGCGAAGAACTCTCGGCCAGTTTGGCCACATCCAGTGTATCCTTGGGGAGGCCTTGTCATGTGTTTGAGACTCACTTTCCCAGTCTGTGAAATGAGGGTCCTGAGGACACCTGTCCTGTAAGAGCTGTCACTGGGACTGTGTGCGCTGGGGGGTTTGTCCTGCAAAAAGCAAGGAGTCGGGCGGGCTCAGTACAAATCCCGGCTCTTCTGTGTGACCTTGGGCAAGAGGCATCACTGCTGCGTGCCTCAGTTTCCCCATCTGAAAACAGGGAAAATAAAGGTGGAGCTTCCACCTCCTCATGGAGCTAGGGGAGGATTCTGCAAGACAGCCCCCGGGAGGGCCTGGCGTTTGCAGCAGGTGCACAGCCCAGTTGTTCTTGTTGGGACTGCCATTCAGGAGAGCAGAGCCTGCAGCTCTGGGTGGGGGACCCTGCCAGCTGACAGTGGGCTGCTGGGTGGAGCCACTCCCCTTTCCCAGCGCTGATGGGGGCCTGGACTCTTCCCCTCCTCACCCCAAAACTGGGATGTGGGGAGTGGGCACCCAGAGACATGGTCTCTTGTTTCCTAACCCAGATGAAAGGACCAGAGTTGCCTGGAGAACCTACAATACACACAGGCACACATGCATTCACACACTCACATGCATACACACACACAAGCACACACGTATACACCCACACATGTGCACGCACATGCACGTGCACGCACACACTCAACGCACATGTATGCACGCATGCATGCACCCATACTTATGCACACACACTTGCACACACATGCCCACACAGTTGTGTGCACAATGCACACGATTTACACACAGATGCACACACAGTTGTGTGCACACATGCACACACGATTTACACACGTGCACACATGCACACTTACACACACTTGCACACACACAGGCACACATGCATGCGCACACGTGCTCACACACAGCCAGACCGTCCGTAAACACATGGTTATACACAGACCCATGGGGGTCAGTGGGTCTGGGCTCCTCCCCACTCCAGGAGGCTCCACCCACAGCAATACTGGGAGGGGGTCAGCTTGGGGTCCTGAGTGTGGCCTGGGGTGTGCAGTCAGCTCACTCACTGCCCTTGCTCGCGAGTCCCGTCTCCTTCACTCTGAGACCCCACATCATGCCACCCCTGCGAGGTCAGTGCCAGGCCTGGGCACCCCTCCCCAGCCAGGTGCCCGGCACCCAGTGGGCAGCAGGCACTTGAGTGGGAAAGTCCCCTGCCCACTGAGGGCCTGTTGTCTGCTGGGTTGTGGGCTGGGCAGGCCCCGTGCCGATGGTCAGCCCTGTCTACCGGGTCTCAAGGTCAGCTTAGACCCTCATGGAGCTCCTGGCTGGGGAGATGCCCTGCGTGTCCCCATCAGAACGTGGAGGCGGGGACACTGAGGATGGGCCCGGAACGGGGAAGCCAGAGCCTGAGTGGGTCTGCGAGAGGCTCCTAGGGTGGGGGGCACTCAAGTGCAGAAGCCAAGGTGGGGGCCTGCTGCGGGGGGAGGGCGTGTTGGAGAACAGAGGGGCACCCCGTGGCCAGAGGGCAGAGCTCACAGGAGGGAGCAGCCCAGCCCAAAGGCTGCATGTCACAGGGGGCACCCACAGGGCCCAGGGGTGGGCAGCAAGTAGGTGCGGGGCAGCAGGGACCCTGGGCGGGGCAGCACAGCTGTGCGGGAGGCTGGGCTGCTGGCATCAGCAGGCGCCCCTCCTCCCCACCTCGCTAAACAATCATCGCACAAAATATGCAAATGGTATAATTACTGTTATTTGTTTTGCTGATATAAGTGTTTGAAATGCAAATGTCAAGTTTGGGCGCCTTCATTTTTCCAACCCTCTCACCCGGACATTTGCAAGTTGATGAGTTGTTCCTCGTCCTGGAAGGAGGAGGAGGAGCTCCCCCCAACTGCCAGGGTGCCAGGGGAGTGAGTCGGGTGCGGCAGCCGCCACTGCCTGCCCGAGGGCACTGCTGGGCCCCCTTCCGACGGCACACAGTGGACACCTCAGAAGGGAGGCCTCACAGCCTCACCGTGCACCTGTGTGATCGGCCCCTCGGAGACTCAGTTTACCCTAGCCTCTGAGGGCTGCTGTCTCTCTGGGCCCCTGCCTTTTCTGGCTTATGGCAATTCAGTGGATGGCTTTGGGCCTCGGTTTCCCGTCCACAACATCCTGCACAGTTTCTTTGTCCTTGTGTAAGGAGAGCCTTGGTGTCCCGGCATGGTCTTCAGAGAGGGCTGATGAAGCCCTGAATTTCACAGACAAAACTGCCTATGTATTTTCCAGGGCAGGTTCCTAGCTTTGACCCCTCCAGCCCAGTGGTCTCTGAGGCTCCCTGGCCTGTGGTTCCAGACAAGATTGAGCTGTGAGCCTGCACCCTGACAAAGGGATGGTCACCATCATCCTCATTCTACAGTGGGGGAAAGTGAGGCACAGCATTTCAGGGGCTTGTCAAGGTCATGGCAGCCTTGACCTTGGTGGTGCCGCTCAGCTGCTAGTCTAGCCTACCTCTGGGCTCCTCCTCGGAGCCACCGTGGACCACATGCATGGGCGGGAGCCGTCACCTCCTCAAAACCCAGCAGCCCCACATCCTCCAAGTTCCACTGTGCACTGCTGCCACCCACACCACCCTGAATCTCCATGACATGCAAATCTGGGTGTGCCCCCCGACACCCTGCCTTCCCAGCGCAGCCCCTGAGCCAGCAGCTGCTGCGTAGCAGATTACCAGCGACCCCACGAATCCCTGATCAATGCTGGCTGCTCAGAAGCATGGATTTCTAGCAGCAATACAAGGTCCTCCGTGAATTTGTCTAATCACATTCACTCCTGTAAAGCACACAGCCCCAGAGAGACCCCCCTCCAGGCCTGGCTGGCTTCTAGAGGGTCGATGAGTGGGCCCCTGCATCCCGCCTTGTGTTCGGCCCCTCAGGCACCTTGCGTTGGTAGATGCCAGGGAGGAGGTTGGGTTAAAGCTCAGGCTGTGTCAGAGGGGGTGTGTTGGATGCCTGGGCCTGGATGTAGCTGAGTGGGCCTTTGTGGAGAGTGATGAGTTTGCATGCCTCTGTGTGTGCAATGCACATGTGAGTTCATGTGTATGTGTGCACATGTGCAACACATGCATACGTGTACATATGTGCGCATGTGTGTGCGTGTGTACACTCAGTCTGTTGGTGATGCTAAGGGAGAGTGAAAGCACAGGGCAGGTGCCCTGACCTGTGCACCACGCCCAGCACATGCGTGTGAGAACACACAGAGCCCGCTCCGTGTCCTTATGAGCTCCCGCTCTGGACCTCTGCTCATAAGGACACAGTGGTTCCACAAGGCCTGGCTGTTCCTCCTTTGGATGGCTTTGCTGGAAAGTCCGCGTCCTGGCCCAACCCCTCCACATGACTGCGGGCTGGCCGCAGACGCCTGTCTCCTAGTCTGTAATATGGAGCGTTTTGCAGAGCTGGGCTGGGTATATAGTAGGCACTCCACAAGCATGCATTCCTGCCGCTCCCCTGGGGCTTCGCCGGAGGCTGCTGGACAAATGCCCTGCACCGCAGCATCTGCCCTCCCAGCGCAGGAAGTGGGGCAACCCTAGGGCTGATGGGTGCCCTGGGAGGGGCCTTGGGCAGGACCAAGCAAAAGAAGTGGACATGGGCTGGGTAGACAGCAGGGGGACCCACAGGGCAAAGGCCTGGCAGAGAGGGTATGGACCTGGAATCCTCCTCCTGTTTTATTTCAGTTACCTTTTCAAGCACAGGTTCAGCCTCATTAGCATATTCAAATACACACCATTATTATTTCAACTAGTGGTTAAGTAATTATCTCTAACTGACGAGCATCCCCCCACTTCCCCGTGTATTTTTTGGTTATTTACATCCGCTTCTAACCCACAATTTTAGGTAATTACATGCCACTCACTCATCTATGTGCACACACACACACTTCCGCCAGCGACAGGTTCCTGCTTGCCTTCTAGCACTCGCTCTGGTCCTGGAGCTGTGGGGGCGGGGCATGGGCAGATAGACCAGGGGGCCCCTCCTGGTCCCCACCAGGGCCTTCTGAGGCTCCCTTAGCCGCCAGGGGCACAGGTGTGGCAGAGCCCAGCACGGCCCCTGCAACCTCCGCACCAAGCCCTTTGCACCCAGAACCCGCTTTGTCCTGCAGATAGCACCTGCTCTGGTCCCTGCACCCCATAGTGCTTCCCCTCCTGCCCTCCAGGTGCAAAGGCATCCTTCATGGAACTGGGCTCTGTACCACACCCTGGCTGTGCGACCCTGGCAGGACAACCTCCCTTCTCAGCCTCAGTTTCCCTGTCTGCAAAATGGAGATAAGGTGCCGCATTGTGGTGAAGGAAGCAAGTGTGCTGGTGAGATGAGATGAGGCCTGGAGAGTCCTCTACACCAATGCTGGGCGTGCAGAGCTTCCTGGGATTGATACAGTGGCTGGACGGATGACCTAACCTGTAGGCAGCATAGTTCGCTGACCAGCCCAAGGTCTCTGGCTCAGCAGACCGGCACAGAGCTGGGCTTTGGCCTGAGGCTTCTGCCTCCTGATTTAGTTTCCTTCTCAGTGGTTGGCCTGGCCTGGCACTTGGCATCTTCTGCTCCCAGGCAGCTGAGGTGGAAGGTGCCGGGGAGAGGGCCCTGCTGGGGATGCAGCAGTTCCGATGAGCATGCCCAGGGTCTCTTCCTCATCAGTTCAGCCTGTTGTTTCATCTGCCTTCACCTTGTGGAGGGATGTTGGATGTGATGTGCCTGGAAGGGTCCCACAGATTCAATGGCCCCAGAGCCTCCAGGGCTGCAGCACCAGAGGTGGGCCCCACCTTCACCCCAAACACCCAGGCCACCACTGAGTGACTAGAGCTGGAATTGGTTGCAGTGACCCCAGGTCTAGCTACTCCCTCGCTCTGCAGTTCGGCTCACATCTTGCATCTCTTGTTGGCTCCTCTCCCCTCTGTCCCACCTGGCACATGGCTCATGTGTCAGCCTGCTCTGTGTGTCAGGAAGTCCCCAGCCTCTACGATTTGTTCTTGAAGTGTGTGACGTACCAGCAGTCCGGTGCACGTGTGACCAACAGCTGGTGGCTCTGGCAGGTGGGGTCTTCCAGCAGCTGAGACAGCTGCAGGAGGCAGTGCTCCCCCCTCCTCACCCTCCTCCCCTCTGTCTCTGTGCAGGTGCAGCTGCCTTGGCGACCATTTGTCCTGCAGTTTGTCCGGACCCAGGCTGTCCTTCTGTGTGCTGGAATCAGGTGAACATGTCCATGAGCCTGGCAGAGAGGAATCCTCCAGCCTCCTCTTCTCTGGTGCACCAGGTCGTTGGCGGGCCCTGACATACAAGTAAGGTATGCTCTTGTTCCTCATGCTCTCTGCAGAGGGTTGCGGGGAAGGGGGATGGGGATAATTCCTAACGACCTGTGAGTAGGTGTGCCTGGAAGGAGGTGGAGACAGAGCCAGGTGTCCTGCAGAAATAAACGCTTCTCAGGGATTGACTCTTGTTCAGCAGTGCTGCCCTGAGATGAAGAGAGTAGACAGAGGCTGCAGGGGCTGCCTTGGAATTGGACAAGAGGAGCCTGGGGCTGCTGGGGGACCCTGAAATGGTCTAAGTAGGTGGTGGCCATATTCAGGGTGTACCCATTATCCTTCCCTGACAAGCCAGGAGCAGCTCTGAGGATTAAAGGAGACTTTATCTTTCACCACTTTTGTGAACAGATATGGTCCAGTATTTGAGTGTAAAACCACTATATGAATAACATGGCATAGGTCACATAGGTTAATATTCACTTACAGTATATATTTGTCACAGGTTCTCTGTCTGTAAAAATACATACAAATGTTGACTGCCTAGGTGAATACAGGGTGGAGGTCTCCATCCTAATGGCTTGCCAGATCTTTCAGTGATCCAGTTGTGCTGTGTCTTTTCTGAGTTTCATCCTGCTGTGGGAAGGTAGCTGGACAAGTTCTTTCTCTGCAGCATTTTTCAGAAATAGCAGGTATGTCCTTTTTGGGCAACTATACTTTGGATTTGGGCAACTTTACTCAGTTCTGGGACTCTGACTCAGCAGTTTTCAAACTTAGCAGGTCCTGTTACGTAGTTTCTTGGTATAATAGAGCTGGGTTGTAATATCTCACTTGACCAGAAAGAGGCGCTATTGTTAAGGAACACAGTACACTGAAAAGTCTGGATTTTAGGCTGTGGGTTTCCTCAGTAAATAGCTTGTCTTTCGTATTAAAGCGTTCTATATATTGAGTTTATTTAAAGTGGTTGTAATGTTTATGTTCTGCCAATTCCAGCGGACCACAAGAGGAAGGCATCCTGGAGTTTTTGGGTTCTCTCCTTCATTACATGGGGGGACAGACACTCCATCTAGAACCTCCCAAGGCATACCTTTCTCTGCTGATGGTCAGATGGTTCCCCAGACCTCTCTGCAGCTTTTAGAGGGAGGCGTCTCAGGAAGACAAGTTGGACTGGGCTCTGGGGAGGGATCCCAGAATACCTTGTTTCCCGGGCTCTGTCCTGCCCCCTCACCCCTGCCACTATGGCATTATTCAAAAGCCTCACCAGGACTTGGTAGGGAGGGGTTCCACGTACAGCACTGGCCCTGCCAACACCTTGTAGCATCTCCAATTTGGGAGGCCCTCAAGTCTCATCCATTGGAGCTTTCTCATGTTACCAGTGGGGAAACTGAGCCCCAGGGGGCCACATAGTGATTCAGAGTCAGACTGGGGGAATAGGTCTCCTCTAACTCACAGTCCAGTGTTTATTTCTCCATGTCTTTCTCCTTCCTTCCCGCAAAGGCTGGCAGGCAGTGGGGTCCCAGGTCAGGCGGCTCCACTGCTGCTGTTAGCTCTGTGCTGTCTGCTGCCTTGGGCTTCTAGAATACTAGGGCTGGAAGGAAACTTCGGGATCATGAACCCAACTTTCTCGTTGTATAGGTGAGGAGCTCGAAGCCCAGAGAAGGGAAGGACTCACTCCCGAGACAAAATCTTCACAAAGCAGGGGCAAGGCCCCAGAGGTTCTGAGCCCCAGCCTCAAATTCCTTGCAGCACAGGGGGCTGCCCCACCTTAGCCAGGATTAGCAGGGACTCAGACACCAGCCCTGCCTGGCGCCATCTGTGGTCTTCCTCCTCCCCAGCGGGGTATTCTCCTCCTTCCCAATAGGGTCCCTGCAAGCCCTGCTGACCTTGATACCACCTCTGTATTTCAGAAAAGATCCCCCTGCCCCTGGGAATCTGTGGACCAGGCTCCTGGGGGGCCTGTGAGAGGGACCAGTGAGAGGCCCAGGTCCAGCTGTGTCTCCCGAGTGGAGTGAAGTCCTCCCCGTGCACAGACGCTGTGCTCCATGTGGGTCTGGTCGGTTGGCCTAGAAAGTGGAAATGCGGGAATGAACCTGGGGTGGGTCCGCTGCCCGGGGGTGGGCGGGGACAGCTGCCACTGAGGCCAGCCTGTGGGACCCCAACTCAGCCTGTGTCCTGAACATCCCGTGGCCAGAGGAGAGGAGGGGAGGGCAGGGAGGGTGGGAGGAGGAGAAGGAGAGGAGAGAGGAACAGAGAGACCCAGAAAATATAGAGACTTCCAGAAAGAGGAGGAGACAGGCAGAGCCTCAGAGAGACACAAAAAGATAAAAACCTTGAAGGGAGAGTGAGAGCAAGAGAGGGAGAAAGAGAGAGAGAGCGAGCGAGAGAGAGCACGCTCAGAAACAGAAATCCCAGTTTTTAGTTCTTCATGTATTCAACCAATCTGTGCTGATCCCCTACCAGAGCAAAGCCCTGTGACAGTGACCTGCCCCTGCCCCTCTGTGGGCGACACTGTCCCCACTTGAAATGTGACAGTGTCCCCACAGACCCTCTCTTGATGGGGGCTTCCCTGGGCTGGGAGCTCTTGGGAAGACAGGGAAGTCTGGGGGAGGGGACAGCAGCTCAGACCATGCCAGGAGCCAAGAGCCCCACGGCCTCCAGATTGAGACTCACATTGCAGCAGACAGAACACCACAGAGGCCCAGGGGTACGGCAGAGTGCGTACTGTTAGGGTGAGGCTGGCAGACTGGGCTATGTGGACTCCAGCCCACTGCACAGCCGTTGGGGATGGGACAGTGATCAGGAGGCTTGGGCTGGGCTTTGCCTGAGATGCCCGGCGGTAGCCACAGGCGTTCCCTTTCTGTCTTTGCATGTGGGGGTCCCTTTGCCTGGAATACCCTGTCCCCCAAGTTTATCTGTTGCTTTTCTTTTTTTGAAATGGAGTCTCACCCTGGCTGGAGTGCAGTGGCATGATCTTGCCTCACTGCAACCTCCGCTTCCAATTTTTAAGCGATTCTCCTGCCTCAGCCTCCCAAGTAGGTGGGATTACAGGCACCTGCTGCCATGCCTGGCTAATTTTTGTATTTTCAGTAGAGACGGCATTTCACAATGTTGGATAGGCTGATCTCAAACTCCTGACCTCAAGTGATCCGCCTGCCTGGGCTTCCCAAAGTGCTGGGATTACAGGCGTGAGCCACCACGGCCAGACTTTCTTTCCTTTTTAAAAGTCAGCCCACCTCTGCCCTGCTGGGTTTTGAGTGTGAAATGCTGGGAAAGTCATTTTCTACCTCTCACCTCTCTCTTTTGCTGTAAAGTGAGGACAATAAGGCCCTCCTGGGAGGGAAGCATTCGGTGGGGTGTGTAAACGGTGTGGCATCAGGTAGGTGCTCATTCAGGAGTGCTGGATACAGCCCTGAGCATGGAATGGGAACTCAGCCATCTCTGGAACACGGATGCTCCGACCGTGTTAGTTTTTCCTTGCTCCCAGCGATACCTGTCCTTCCATCCTAGCCCAAGTTCAGGCTCCTCCAGGCTCAGCACAGCCTGAGTGGGATTGCTCCAGCCCCATAGCCTCCGGAGTCCTCCCCAGGCATGAAATCTCTGTCTTCTCTTGCGCGCTCAGCGCCAGGCTGCTGGCTCCGCGCGGCGGCGAGCCTCAGAGCCCGGCAGGTGGGAGACAATGCATAAATGTTTGTTGAATGAGTAGATGGGACGCTTCCCAGCCCGGCCCCACCTCAAAAGGCAGGTGGCAAGACAGATGGGTCTGGCTCCTGGGCGGTCTGATGGTGGCGGCAGCCGCGCTCGGCTGAATCTTCCTCAGGAACCCGGGGGCGGAACTCATTGTTTCCGAGATCCCTTCTGGGGACGTCCTTTTGTCACTCAGCGAGTTCAAGTTTCCCAGCTGCCAAGGCCCCTGCCCCTCCTCCTCCACTTCCTGCTTTCAAGGTCTGGTCCCTAGAAGTTGCTTTTATCCAGGCAGTGATTGAGAGTCTAGAAAGGGGCTCTCTTGTGTCCTGTGACCCTGGCTGACCTTGGCGGGACTCTTTCAGCACCAGGGACAGAGGCTGGGTGTGGGGCGGCCTGTTCAAGACAGCAGAGCCTGGGAGCTGAAGGAGGTGATCCCGGACCCTCTCTGCAAGCCCCTTCCCCGCTGTAGGTCTTGGTTTCCCGCCCTGGGGAGTCGGGGCGATGCTCTTGCCTGCAGAGGTGCTGCTGAACTGCAGAGCTGACATCCCAGTGACTCACCCAAGGCCATCCCGCCAATCCCTGCACCTCGAGTGCCGCCGCTCCCCTAGCTGTGCCGCGCGCCCGGCTCCCCTCCCCCACCTCTCCAGGAGCAGTTATTTTCTGCCAGAGGGTGACAGGCGGCTGTGGCTGGCGTGTTGAGCCGCCGTCCAGAGATCAGCTGGCGGCTGCCGAGCAAACAGCCTGAGCTAATCAGCAAAAGGTCATGCCGACTCCCGGAGCCCCCGCATTTGAAGTCTTGCCTCACACGGGCGGGCTGGAAGGAACCTGGGACATTGAGTTAGTGGCTCGGTGACCAGGACAGATTCAAATCACTGCCCACAGCTCATTGCCCAGTTGACCAGCCTGCTCTTCTGAGGCTGCGACTTCTGGAGATTGCCCAGCCCCGAGGGAAACTCATCCCCTGCCCCCAGGCTGAACAAATTCTGTCACAGCAGAGGCTCAGCCCCCAGCATTCGGAGGGGCCAGGCTTAACTACCCCAGCCCTGCCCGTTCCTCCTACGTGGGACAGACTGTCCCTCAGAACTATAGGGCAGGGCTGGGCAGCATCCCCAGCAGAGCCATCTGCTCTCCGCCCCCCCACACCCTCTCCGACATCAAGACTACCGCCTTCCTCTAAATCCATTCACTTTTTAAAAACTTAAATACGTTTATTTAAAAGAGAAGCTTTATAGCACCACTACAAATGGAAAACAAGCCTCTCTTGCCATAAATAGAATTCATAATCATAAAAGTAAATTCAGTGGAAACAAAACAATGTTATTAAATTCTAGTTGGATGTGATAGCCGGGGGGGAGGCTCAGAGCCCAAGGCCGGCTATTGCTTTATTAAAAGGGAGAGCAGTAAGTGTGCAGAGGTGTTCCAGACTCACCACCCCGATCTGAGACTTTCTTCTTGTTGTAATCAAGAGTATTAAAGTGACAGTAACTTTCTAATAAAATGATTCAGTATTAGTTTATGCTGTGTCAGCTAGGGACTGAATTTGTCTGCACAGGACAAACCTGAACACTGTGTGGGCGAACCCCACCTGGGGGTCATTTTTCTCATGCAAAGAGGGTGGCAGTGGGGCTGGTACACAGCCTGAGGGGGTTGTCAATGGCCCAGGTTCCTTGTAGCTTCTTGCTCTGCTGCTTTGGGTGTTTGTCCTCATGGCCTCAGAATGGCTGCCACACCTCTGGCCATTGCATTTGCATCTCAGGCAGGAAACTGGGAAGTGGGGTAGAGGTGAAGGAGAAGGGACTACACCAGCTCAGTCTGTTCCTTGTCATTAGGAAGGTAGCAGCCAACACCTGAGCCATTCTTTTGCGCATGGCGGTCACTGCTGCCTTTGGGTTGGTGCTCACTACATGTTTTATTCATTTGCCAAGTAGTTGGTTGGTGCCTGCTATTTGCCAGGCCACAGACCCTGTCCTGGTGGCATTCACAGGGTTGCATGCTGGCATTTATGAGATGAGCCACTGCCCATTCTGGGGCATCCTCCAGTGGCATCCCTTCCCTCAGCCAGGGTTCTTCCTCTTCCACCTTACACCTGGCTTCTGCTCCTCACAGGAGCCCAGCACAAGGGTGACCCCTGCCTCCATCCTGTCTCCACACACACCCAGGACTGCCTAAGCCCAGCCTGGACCGAGTCACCCCGTGGGCCGCCCTGGATGAGAAGAGAGCTAATCCTTTCCCCTCCCCAGCACCTGAGTCTCCTGCCCCTTGCTCCCCAGCAATCAGCCTCCTCTTGCAGGCAGGCCAGGCTGCGGGGATCAGTCTTCTGCTCCTAGATCTCCATTTGTCTTTTAATTTCCTCCTGTAATTTATATCCTGAGATTCCTGTAACTTAATTAGCAGACAGAGGCTGCAGATGCCCGGCCCCCTGCCTCTGGCCTCTCCCACTGGCAGGCCCCAGAGATCCCTCCTCCCCCTGGCCAGGGCTCCTGAACGCTGCCTCCCAACCTGTCTTTGAACTCTGGCTTCTGATCCCTGGTCTCTGACCTGCTCTTTGGCTCCCGGCAGGAGGGAACTTTCCCAGGCCCAGGTTTAACTGTGGGCGCCATTGCTCACCAGCTGTGCATGCAGAGGCAAGTCCTGTAACCTCTCTATGCTTCTCAGTGAGTCGGGGGCAAGGGTCTCTGAATAAGTGAATGGGAAGCCAGGAGCCCTCTCATCTGCGCCTGCTCCTCTTCCATCTGCTTCAGTCCCCTGCCCACCCTGAGGTCCTGCCTACCCACTGGTCCTACCTACCCTGCAATCCAGCCTTGGCTTGAGCTACCTTCAGGTTTCCCTCCAGGGTCATCGTGCTGTGTGCTGTGGAGGCCCAGGCCCTGGGGGCTCACACAGCATCTAGTGAGATGACAGCCTGGGTAAGGTCTGAAGCCGTCTTGGGACCCCGACATGTGCCTGGCGAGCCCTCTGGGCCATTGCCACCAAGTCTTTCTCCCCTATCCTCCCTCCAGAGCCTCAGCTGCCTTCCTTGCTGCTGCCAGATGTGGGTGTGTGTCTGTGTGTGCACACATATTTGTATGCCCCAGGCTGGCCCAGCTACATGCCTGCACACGTGTGATCTCCAGGACCCCCGCATGTGCAAGGATGCCCACATTCTGCACACACAGGCATATGCATCCCTGTGCGTACGTGTTGAGTGATGACTCCTCGGGGCTGCATGCCTGTTGTAGCCGTCCCCTCCCCCTGCAGACGCAGCCCCAGTGACTCACAGCCAGGACTGCAGCCGCTCTCCCCCAGCCCCACCCCGGGGAAACTGTGAAGCCAGCAGCCAAAGTGGGTCAGAGAGTGTGCGGGGGAACTGGAGGGCCTGGGGAGGAGGCTGGTGCCAAGGCCTGGCTTGACAGCAGCCATGGAGGGGGAGGGGGGAGGAAGGAGAGTTGGGGAGAAGAGGAGGATCGCAGGGGCCGGGGTGCAGGCAGCCAGCATGGGGCATGGGAGCCAGAGGGGAATTAGCAGACAGGGCCATTGCTGTTTCATAGCAGTGATTTGATCTGGAGAGACGTGGCCCAGAGCTCAAGGAGCTGCTTCTCTGCCAGAGCGTGCAGGAGCGGGGGCGGGGGGAAGGCATGGGAGGAGAAGGATGCATTTACTGAGCACCTTCTAGATGCAGCCTCTCCATAACACCACAGCCCTGAGTGATGGGCATCAGTGGTGCCGCCAAACTCAGGAAATAGAGGCAGACAGGGGCCATGCATCTACCCAGAGCCGGAGCACAGGAGAGCCACCCATACTCCAATATCAGAGCCTCGCTGGTCTCTGTGTGGAGATCACAGGCACCCAGAGCAGCCCGTGGTGTGCTCCGCCTGCCCTGGCTTACGCTGCTCCGGACGTTGAAGCATCCTGGCCTGGCCACTTGCAGCATGGCCCTGAAATGCCATGAGCACCTCAGTGGGCTGCAGTTCCAGACTCGCTCAGCTGACACGCTGAGACTGTGGGACACCCAGGAAGGGGCAGGTGGAGGCAGGCAGTGTGCTCTGTCTGTAAGCACATGCTGTGGTCCTACTGTGTGCTCCACTCAGAGGAGGGTATGGGGTAGCTGGAGCCCTAGCTGTGCCTTTAGAAGTGCAGGCCTGGCTGGCGATGTGGTTCACCATGGTCCTGACACTCCCAGAGAGGAACAGTGCACGCATGCAGAACTCAGAGAATCAGACAGTCAGAGTGGCCTTCTAGGAAGGAAGAGTGTGTGGAATTTAGAAGGCCACAGCAGCTTTTGGGTGTGAGAGATGGCAGAAATAGTGGTGTCTCCGCTGTGTGTGGCATGTGCAGAGTGTAGGGATGGCTGGGGTGGGTTTGTGGTGCCAGGGTGGGAAAAAGAAAATTGGGCATGTCAGGGACAGATTGAAGGGGTTGTATTCCTGCTCCTCCTCCCTTCCCCATCTGCCCAGAGTACCTCCAGATTGTGCCAGGCTCCTCCCTCCCCTGTGTGTAATCTGCTCCTCTGAGCTTCTCATCTGTATTAGGTAGGGCAAGCAGTTGAAGAATGGCAGTTTAAATAAGATAGAAGTTCATTTCTCTGTTGCAAACAGCCAGAAGTCAGTGGTCCAGGGCTGGTAGGGTGGCTCTGTCACCATCACCTGTAGTTTCATTTCTGGGACCAAAGTGGCTGCTCCTGCTCCCACCATCACATCTGCATCCCAGGTGGCAAGGAGCATGCATGCCCATTCCTTATAAGGGAGTGGTTCACCATGGAACACTTTGACTCCACTCACGTCCCATTGACTAGAATGTGGTCCTAGCTGCAAGGGCAGCTGGAAATGTACTATTTAGGTGAGTCCAGCTCAAATTAGGAGTTTAATTAGTAAGGAGGAAGAGGAGAATAGGGATGAATGAGAGGTCTTGGCCACTCATTCCTCTAGCTATCCTGGGGCCACAGTGCCTTGTGGGAAGAAGGGAGAGTGGGCTGCCCTCAGCGGGCCTGGCTGGAGAATTGGGAAGTAGCGCTGGGGGTGACGGACCCATCCATAGGGCCTCTCCTTGGTCCTGGCCGAAAGCCTTCCTTGCTAAAAGTCAAAACAGGAGGAGATCATTAGCACGCTTTGAATGGAAAGGGTACCCAGAGAGACAGTGACGGTGTGATTTGGTGTCCAAACCAGAGCACTTCTGAGAGTACAAAGAGGCGGCATTTGTAGTGACATTGGGACAGTAGGGCAGACCAGGATGTGTGTGCAGTCACCCCACCCGGAGACCACTCCATCTGTGTTGTGGCTGGGGAAGCGGAGGTCCTGGGTTAATACTGAGTTAATGTATTAACCAGAGTTAATGATGGAGCCACCCTAGGACTCCAGAAAGGCCCCCCACCCCCCCAACCATATTGGTTCAGATTCCCTCTAGCCCATTGTTTGGCTTACGGACCTCAGCTCTGACCTCTCTGGCATCCACCCTGGACCGAAGGGTCTTAGACCTCTGCCCTCATTTCTCTTCCCGAGAATCTCACTTCCTCTGAGCTGCACTTCAGGGCTTCTTAGGATGGGATGCACAAGACGCTGGCAGCTTCCTCTTTTGTTTTTTGCCCCCAAGAGAGTCTGGGAACCAGCCTGGAGCTGTCCAGGGTCCTGACCGCCTGCGTAAGGTCTGGGGTTGAATGAGTGCCTCCATCTCCACCCCCAGGGGTTGCCAACAGGGGCCCACCCACCAACAGGACCGACTCTGGGCTAGGCAGCACCCTCTAATTCCCACTTCTGCAGCCAGGGCCTTCTGGACACACCCACCCCTGGAGACTCTTGTGTCTTAGAGATGGCCCCATTGTTCCCCAAGCCTCCCAGCTCCCGCAGTGCCCTCCCTCCCTCAGCCGACAGAAGGAGGAGCCAAGTTTGGATGGGTCCACAGACTCTGATTCTGTGAGGAGGCTGCCCTTTCCAGATCTGTTGGCAGACCTTTGGCATCTTATTGAAAACCAAAGACACAACAGGGACCAGAGGAATATCCCCAAATGACGGGGCTCGAAGCACTGGGTTCAGGCCAGGAGCAAACGGCTAGGAGGTGGGGGCCTCCTCCACATCACCTCTGCAAACCCCAGCCCCAGCCGCCCGCACTCCATGTCCTAGGCTCCCCTTTCTCAGCCCAGAAATAAGACTCAGCTGACAGCATCCTGGCATGGCGTCCCTCGTGAGCCTGATGCTGCCTGGAGATGTCCCAGCCAGACACCTCCCCTTTTAAACTCCACCCTCTGCCCATTTTCCCTGCCCCAGGGAAGCCAGTATCCTTGCGCTCAGGCCCAGCCTGGGTGGAGTCCAGGGCCTCTGCCCTTACTCCTGTGGGAAGACGAAGCCGGGGCAGGGGGGCAGAAGTCTCCACTGTGGGCCCCAGGCTTCCTCTGCCTGCACTTGATTTTCCCAGAGGCCTGCTGGCTCACGCCTGCTGGGAGGCCCATATAGCCACTGGAAAGGGGCGGCCAGCCATGCTCCAGCAAGCCTCGGGAACGGCACCCCCCACACCGCAGCCTCCACCCAGGCACAGCAGAGAACACCAAGGCCATGAGCCAGGAAACCAGCGTGCAGGTTTGTGGCATGAATGAATGGAAAGCCGCCTTCAATAACCCGTCCCCATCTAACCAGGCAGGTGGTAGACCAGATGGCTCTTCGCGCCAGCTTGTGTGCCAAGAACCTCAGCAGGTTGTGATGCCTTTCTGAGCTCTTCAAAGCGCCTTCCCATTCCAGTACATCTTGGGCCCTGGAGACCACCTCTCCCCTTCCTGTGGTGGGATCCTCTCCTCCCCCCAGCCTCACTCCCCCACCTAGTACTTGGATCTCTCTTCCACAGAGTATGCTCCTACTTTCATTATGTAACATAGAACATCACTGTATTATTGTCTGAAGTAACAACTACTAAATACTGACCATGAACTCAAACTCAGACCTTGCATGCTCCGATGACTGTGTGGCCTCTAGAGAGGCAGCCCCACCCCCATCCTGCCTGGGCCCGGGTCCCAGCTGTGTCCCTTACCACCATGTTCCTTGCTCTCTCTCTCTGCCTCAGTTTCCTCTTCTGGAAAATGAGAATGATCAGAGGACTGTCCACTTCATAGTGCTTCTGTGTGTTTAATAACATGTTTAAATAAACAGGTACCAGCACTTGCAAAATTAAACATTGGATAAAAGCTGTCTGGCATGACTGTAATGAATTCTCTTATCCCTGTGAGGTAGCTGAGAGGCACAGAGAGGTTTAGCAACTTGTACTGGGGGAGAGAGAGCCGGGGGGAGGCAGCTATATGGCTGATCACTCACTCACCCTCCTCCTGGCCGCCCAACCAGGCCTGATGTTTTCAGGGAGGTAGGGGGGTGTCACCTTGGAGAGGATCAGGAGAACCAGGCCCTCATCCTGGTTCTGCCACGCCCTCACTGTGTGACTCAGGGAAGTTCCCTTTCCCTCTCAGGGCCTGCGTGTGTGAGTGCAAGCTCTCAGGGGGCAGAGGTCAAGGCTGGGAGGTTCTCTTGATGTGACTCCAGGCCTGCTGGAAGGCACCCACAAGGCAGCGAACCTGCTGGACAGCACAGCCCACCTGCCCTGTGCCACACCCTAGCATGGTGCCTAGCACGTAGTAGGTCCTTTTGTCAGCTGGATGAAGAACAGCTGGGGCCTTAAAGCCATCGGCCTGTGAGATAAAGGTTCAACTTCTCACGGGCACCATTTGCAAAGCATTGAGTTATACACCTGCCAAGCCCACCAAGCTCAGCCCATTAGATGTTTCCTCGGTGCCCAGAGGAAGCCAGGCCCGTCAGGGTCGAAGAGGGTGTTCTGAGGGAGAGACTGCCCCAAAACCATGGGTCACCATCTGTTGTCCAGGAGTTTGTGAAGCCAGTCACTTCCTCTGCCCATGACATAGGGAGGTCCTGGAAGGTAACGAGAAGGCCCAAGCTCAAGTCTCCCTCTGTCCGCTGTGATTCTGGGGCACTCCCTTCCCCTCCCTGGTCTTCAGTGAGTCCATCTGAGCTTGCGTGTGACTCACCGCCTGCAGCTCCAGGAGCGTTCTGGGGTGGGTACCTCCCATCCTTTACTACAGCAGGTGTGAAGTGGACAGACTTTTGCCCCAGGCCTGAGAATGGCTGAGCTGGTCAGGGGTTCAGCTGGCCCAGGCCTGGTCCTTGGGACTAGAGAAACAGGGTTTAGACCAGAAAGCTGTTCCAGCTGGAGGAGTGAGCACATGAGCAAATACAGGTGCTTGGCCCTACCTCGATTTACCAAATCAGGACCCTAGAGTTATGTCTTGGAAACCTCTTTTTTTAAAGCTCAGAATTGCCCCAATTTAAGAGCTACTTCTTTTTTTTTTTTTTTTGGAGACAGAATTTCGCTCTTGTTGCCCAGGCTGGAGTGCAGTGGCATGATCTCAGCTCACCGCAACCTCCACCTCCCAGGTTCAAGCGATTCTCCTGCCTCAACCTCCCAAGTAGCTGGGATTACAGGTCTGCACTACCACGCCCAGCTAATTTTGTATTTTTAGTAGAGATGGGGTTTCTCCATGTTGATCAGGCTGGTCTCAAACTCCTAGCCTCAGGTGATCTGCCCACCTCGGCCTCCCCAAGTGCTGGGATTACAGACGTGAGCCATCACCCAACTTTTTTTTTTTTTTTTTTTGAGATGGAGTCTCACTCTGTCACCTAGGCTGGAGTGCGGTGGCACAATCTCGGCTGACCGCAACCTCCACCTCCTGGGTTCAAGCGATTCTCCTGCCTCAGCCTCCTGAGTAGCTGGGATTACAGGTGCCCACCATTACACCCAGCTAAGTTTTGTATTTTTAGTAGAGACGGGGTTTCACCATGTTGACCAGGCTAGTCTCGAACTCCTGACCTCAAATGGTCCACCCGCCTCGGCCTCCTAAAGTGCTGGGATTACAGGCGTGAGCCACCGCACCAGGCCAGGAGCCACTTTTTTAGTCCGCCTCCCACCCCATTACTTAAGTGCCAGCTCTTGTGTCCTGCCTCTCCTTGTATACCTCCACTGACGGAGAGCTCAGTCTTACATGGCAGCCCATTGCTTTCCAAAACATTTTAAAATTGATTATAAAATATTTAAGATGTCTCAAATGTTTAAGAAATCCTTTATAAATATTTCACTAGTTATAAAATATTTAATACAATCAATGATATAAGGAATAATACAATAAATATCTAAATGTCCACTTCCTTCCCAGCTTAATCCTGGTACACTGAAACCTTCCCCTTTTAGATCCTATATCCCTCTTTGCTTTTAAAAAATATTTTGGCTGGGCATGGTGCCTCATGCCTGTAATCCCAGCACTTTGGGGGGCCGAGGTGGGCAGATCACATGAGGTAAGGAGTTCAAGACCAGTCTGGCCAACATGGTGAAACCCCATTTCTACTAAAAATACAAAATTAGCCAGGGGTGGTGGTGGGCGCCTGTCATCCCAGCTACTCGGGAGGCTGAGGCAGGAGAATCGCTTGAACCTGGGAGTTGGAGGTTGCCGTGAGCCGAGATCGTGCCACCGCACTCCAGCCTGGGAGACACGAGTGAAACTCTATCTCAATTTTTTTTTCTTGGTGGTCAAATATACATAATATTCACCACCTTACGAATTTTTAGCCTGCCGTTCAGTTCAGTGGTGTTGAGTGTATTTGCTGAAGTGTTGTGCGACAGAGCTCCACAACCTTATGGTGACACATTTTTTACACTTTGACCGTATTTGTATGAACGCCTATGTCATACATTTTCACAAGCTCTGAAGCTTTGGATATGGGGTGTGATATAGCAGGTGGCTCGGACAGCTTGCTTGTTGGCTGGGAAGCATATTTGTGAGTGGGATCCACTCTGTGCACATGGCTCTCTGGTTCCTTTTTCACTACTGCATAGTACTCCACCAGGCCCATGACTCATAGGGTTCTAGTCCACTCTCTCGTGGACATCTGGTGTCCATCCTGTCACCATTATAAACAATGGTGTTATGAACATCTCTGGGCGGATCCCCCAGCTACTCCAGGGCTATGCCCAGGCCTGGGGCATGGACTCTTGGGTCGAGAGCACCTTTGCCTTGATGAGAAGCTGCCTAGTTGTTTTCCCGTGCTGCATACTGGATCCTACTCTCATTATCAGGTATGGAGAAGTCTCTGGGAGTATGAGGGGTGGCCACATGCAGGGCCTGCCCTGGATGGGGGAGCTTTCTGGCGTAGGCAGCTCTGTAAGCCGCAGTGCACCTGACACCCGTTCCCTCAGCCAGACCCCCGTCTTCTCCCACTTTTTTTGGATGAGCTGACGTCGTGTCGCCTCCCGTTGGGGTCCCTCATTCACCTGGGGACCCGTAAGCCACATGGGATGTGGTTAGTCACAGGGGCTCTGGGGCCAGGCTGCCTTGGCTTGAGCCCTGGACCCACCTCTTAGTTGCCCTGGGAACTCAGGCAAGTTCGTGAACATGTCTGTACCTTGTCTGTAAAATGGAGATAACAGCACAAATGACAAAGGATTACCATAAGTATCCAACATGTTAATATATGCAGAGTCTCTAGTACAGGGTCTGGTGCATGGTGGGCACAATGTCAGCATGAGCTTGTTTTTTTTGAGACGGAGTTTTGCTCTTGTCACCCTGGCTAGGGTGCAGTGGTGTGATCTCGGCTCATTGCAACCTCCCCTCCCAAATTCAAGCGATTCTCCTGCCTCAGCCTCCCGAGGCAGCTGGGATCACAGGCACCCACCACCACACCCTGGCTAATTTTTGTACTTTTAGTAGAGACATGTTTTTGCCATGTTGGCCAGGCTGGTGTTGAACTCCTGACCTCAGGTGATCTGCCCTCTTCGGCCTCCCAAAGTCCATGTGCCCAGCCTGCATGAGCTTTTATGATCTCCCTGGAGGTCTGGAACCAAACCCTTTGTCGTGGCTAAGCAGTGCTGGACAGAACCAGATCACCTCCTTTATTCTACCTAACATACCTCTATTAAGTCAGCCCGTATTGCCTTCTCAGGCAGCCACGTTTACCCTTGAATTTGCTCTTGGTCTTTCTGTTCCCTGAGGTGATGCGTCGCCTTGCCTCCCTGCTGGCTGGCTTCATGGGTGTGAGTTTTGCCCTGTGTGACTTGTGGAGATGAATTTGACCCTCAACTAGTCCAGCAGGAGGGAAGGCTTGGGTCTTGGTCCTGGCCCTCCTGCGAACTCTCAAATTTCATCCAAACTGCTGTTCACAGGTAGAACCGGGTGAGGACAGAGCTCGGGACCCCCAAACGGACCCCCCTTGGGGAACCCCCGTCCTTTGAGGGACTCAAGCACAAGTGATCACAGAGCACAGCCTTCCCTGAGGCTGGGCCCCCATGAACACGACTCCCCCAGGGCCTGTCACAGGGGCCGGGTGTGTCTCGCCTGATTCTTCTTGGTGGACCCGCAGGTTCACGGCCACCACTGCTCCTTCCTCCAGGTCAGGGTCACCTGTGCCTTGCACCCACCTCCCCTCTGGCACCCCTGGCACCCCTCTTGGTCTACATTAGCCTCTTTGCCAAGTTCCGAGGGCATCGTCACCTTTGTTTCCTTACCTCACAGTGGACACTGCCCCTGCCCCGACATCAGGTGCTAGCCTCTTCCCCACCATGCCAGGCATGGCCCAGGCAAGGCCCCTGTGGGGAGCGGCACAGCTCAGGAGGCAGAATAAGGTGTCACAGCCCAGCCCTGCACCCCAGAAGACCTCACCCTGCACCCCAGAGGGTAGTTCTGTCCCCGAGTAACACTGAGCTGAGGATCAAAGAGGTGTCTCCCAGAAGTAGGGCAGAGGCCAGGATTAGGGAGTGGGAGCTCGTGACCTTGACACCCCAAAACCCGGTGGGTCCAGGCAGTTTGGCCAGCAGCAGGGGCCAGTCACTGTGTTTAGGAAAGAAGGAACCCAGGAAATACACTGATGACTCCCAGAGGGAGGCTGCCCAGACAGAATCCCACCCACAGCCATCACCGGGGCTCCTGGCAGCTGGTGGGGCCCTGGCCTGTGGGGAGGAGAAGACGAGATGGTGGGGTGGGACAGGGCGCAGTGAGCAGTGACAGGCACATGTCTGCAGGTCAGTGCAGCTAGACAGACAGGAGGGAGGGAGGGTGGCAGGCTCAGAGAGGGGGTGCGGTGTGAGCAGAACGCAGGCCTCCCTCCCGGGCCGGGCTGCGGTCTCATTGATGAAGTCACTCCTGAAAGGGCGCACTCGCACCCCAGCTGGGTGCTTTCCAGCGGTGTCAGCTTCACCGAAAATGGAGTGTCCTCTGGCTGCCCCAGCTGTCGGACGCCTGCCTGCAATGAAGCAGCGATGAGACGCTCGTGTGTGTAACACGTGTGTGTCTGTGTGTGCGTGTCAGGAAAGGGCGGGGAGGGGCCGGGGTAGACCCATGGCTGGAGGGGTCAGAGGCTGAGAACACACCCATACATGCTCACACACTCATGCACACACACAGTACACGTTAGCACAAAAGTCACACTCAGACACACATAATTCACACTCACACAAAAATCATACACACAAATACACTCCCACAAAAATTGCACACACAACACACTCCCACACAGTCACACACACAAATCACACTCACAAATACACACTCGCATAAAAATCACACTCACAAATACTTGCACAAAAATCATTCACACACAAATATACACACAAAAATCACACACACAATACACACTTGCAGAAAAATCACACAATACACTCCCTCATGGAACTCACACTCGCACTCTGGGAAATACACCCTCACACAAAAGTTACACTCATACACAGATACACACTCGCACAAAAATCACACAATACACGCACAAAAATCACACAATACACACACAAAAATCACACACACAAATACACACTCCCACACAATCATACACACAATACACACTTGCACAAAATCAGACACACACACTGTTCTCTCCCAGGTCCTAGCAGGTCTCCAGCTGGAGAATGCAGGGCTCCCAGGTCCCCACCCTCCACGGGCCTGACCCCTTCTTGTGCCGTGGCCACCACACCCAAGCTCTGTCCCGGCCACTGTGCCGGGATGGGGACGGGGTCACTGGGCACCCAGGCCGAGAGCCGCAGCCCTGCCTGCACAGGGCCTCTCCAAACCGTCTCTTCTTCCTCACCTTGGCCCTTTGAAGCCTAAATGAGAAGGTCTGTTTATAGCAGTCAGCATATGGACCCTGCCGAATGTGCCCGCTCAGACATATGCTGGCGGCACGCACAGCCCGACACTGTGCCAAGTCCCTCCCCAGTGCCCGGCTGGCCCAGCTTCCCCAAGGCCTCAAGCCCACCTGCTGTGCTCTCCAGGGTCCCTGGATCCCCTGGGGTGAGGCATCGGCTGCAGAGGGGACCCGGGCCTCCAGGGAGAGCTAGCCAGCCACTCACTTCTAGCCCAGGCTCTGTCCAGGGAGGGTCCCCAAGTCCCTTCTGTCTCGCTTGCTCACCTGGGTACAGACAGGTGGGTAGGTAGGAGGTGACAACCAGAGGCACGGTGAGGGTGTCACCCCGAGAAGACGGGACGGGCTGTCATCCCAGCCTCAGGTGGGACATGACCCTAGCTGTTAGTAGAGCCCAAAGGCTGGGATACCCCCTCCACCAGAACTCTCCCTTGCACGCCCCGGGTTCTTCCACGGGGGACCCATGTCTGCCGAGACAGGAGCCAGGCTGGGTTCTTCCCGTGTGTCCTTTTATTTAATCCTCCCAGGGTCATTTTACAGACTAAAAGATTGAAGCCCAGAGTGGGTGGGCCACTTGCCCAGGGGCACACAGCAACAAGCCACAGGATTGGTGTCTAGCATGAGATCGGGCTGTAGGATTCCATCACTCTTGCTCTCCTCAGAGCCTCTGTGATCTATGCAGACAGCAACCTTATTCCATCCATCTTGGTTCCCCACCCCCAAGCACTCAGTAAATACTGAGTGAATGAATGATTGCAGGAATGAAGGATGAATGAGCATGGGAAGAGGGTGGAGATGGCGGGTGTGAATCCCCAAGCTTTAGCCAGGCCTCTCCACCATGCAGCCTTGCTCTTCTCCACCATGCAGCCTTGCCCTTCTCCCTGGGGTAGCTAGAAATGATGAGACAAGGTCTTTTATTCTGGAGGGGGTATATCCTGAGGCTTTTATCCTGGTGGGGGTATCTCCTGAAGCTCAGATATTTCCAGGGGCTAGGAAACTAGGGTTGAATTCTCTCTTTTCTCTTTTCCATAGGAGCAGGGAGGGGAGCTAAGTCTTGGGACTTTAAGTAGTGGGATGACCCTATGGTCAGTCCTGGGCTGCCCCAGAGGAGTGGCCCCAGGCTGTTCCCCAGCCCCACTCAAGGGTCCATTTCCTCATTCAACTTGAGGACTCCACTCCCTTCCCAGAATCTGGAGGCTTTGGCCTTTTCCAGTAGTCTTTTTGGTCACCCAGGGTGGCATGCAGTGGTGTGAACATGGCTCACTGTAGCCTCCACCTGCTGGGCCCAAGGAATCCTCCTGCCTCAGCCTCCCGAGCAGCTGAGACTGCAGGCATGTGTCGCCATGCCCAGCGGATTTATTTTTTGCAGAGATGGGGTCCTGCTTTGTTGCCTGGGCTGGTCTTGAACTCCTGGACTCAAGCAGTCCTCCCACCTTGCCCTCCCAAAGCCCTGGGATTATAGATGCGAGCCGCTGTGCCTCACCTCCACTAGTCCTTATTTCCAGCCCGTTGGACTTGTGAACACCCAGGGAGTGGGCCTTCTCTCCACCCTGTGTGCAGGGGAGGGGTTTGAGAGAGGCCAAGAGGTCCAAGCACCGCCCCTTTGTAGGGGCCGCATTCCATCTAGAGCCATTGAGAGGTAGGGCTGGACTTGAGTCCCAGGCCTTCCTGCTCCACCCAGGGGCCTCTCTTTCTGCCTCTCCTGCTCTAGGTTGTGAGGACAGGCTTTCCCTTAGGACGCCAAACAGGGGTGAGAACAGGAGGTCTCCCCCAGGACCTGGGAGTGGCCTCTGCTCCTCAACCCCTCCCAACACACTAGCCCCTGGGGAGGGAGCCCAGCCCCTGCCCACCCTCTTCCCAGAGGCTCACTGACTAACAGGGGGCAGCCTCTTTCAGACCAACCCCATTCTTCAGCCTTTCAGCTGTAATTAATGTTTGCTGTGTTATTAGATAAATTCTTGATAAGGTCCGAGACGCGGAGGGTTTGCAGAGCTGGCTGGGTGAGCAAAAGCCAGCTGCCAACAGGCACCCAGTCCTCCTCACTCAGGGTCCTGGCCACCTTCCCTCCCAGAAAGCCACTGCCCCAACGCTCAGGGTCCCCTGGTTTGGGGGCACCTCCTGGGCTTTGTTCGGCCCCCCCACCTTTCCTTCTGTCCCCGCAAATCCCACCGATGGCTTTGGAGACCACTTCATGCCCCCAGCAGCACGCAGCACACAGCATGTGCATTTTCTCACGTCCCCCCTCTGGGAACCCACAGGGTGATATCAGTATTCTCAGTTTTCAGAAGAGAGAAAACAGAGGCTGGGAAAGATCCAGTGTTTTGTGAGCATCAGAAACGGAGTGTGAGGATCCAGCCCCACCCGGGTTCAGCTCCTGTCAGGAAGGGGGTTTTCATACCAGCTCCTCCGTGTGCCCAGCGTGTTCACAAATACCACCACATCTCACTCGCATGACGTTCCTGTTAGTGGCTATCAGTGGCCCCATTTGTCAGAAAGGTAAATCAAGGCTCAGAGAAGTTAAAGACATTCTGCAAATCATCTAGCTGGGGAGTGGCCAGCTGCTCAGGAGACAAACTGAGCTTAAAGCCCAGCTCCGGCCGGGCATGGTGGCTCACGCCTATAATCCCAACACTTTGGGAGGCCAAGGCAGGCAGATCATGAGGTCAAGAGATCAAGACCATCCTGGCCAACATAGTGAAACCCCGTCTCTACTAAAATACAAAAATTAGCTGGCCATGGTGGTGCGCACATGTAGTCCCAGCTACTTGGGAGGCTGAGGCAGGAGAATTGCTTGAAGCCAGGAGGCGGAGGTTGCAGTGAGCTGAGATTGCGCCACCGTACTCTAGCCTGGCGCCTGGTGAAAGAGCGAGATGCTGTCTCCAAAAAGAAAAAAAGTCCAGCTCCTCCTGTCCCTTGGAACTGGTGCTGCCCACCTCCCCTGGCCCTCATACCACACACAGCCCCTCTGCTCAACTCACCACCAGGAGCCCTCCAATCCTTCCTTCCTACCTTTCCTTCCTTCCTTCCTCCCTTCCTTCCTCCCTTCCTTCCTTCCTCCCTTTCTCCCTTTCTCTCTTTCTCTCTTTCTGGCAGAGTCTTGCTCTGTCACCAAGGCTGGCGTGCAGTGGTACAATCTCAAATCACTGCAACTTCCACCTCCCGGGTTCAAGCGATTCTCCTCCCTCAGCCTCCTGAGTAGCTGGGACTACAGGTGCCTGCCACCACAACCAGCTAAATATTTTTGTATTTTTTTTTTTTTTTTAGTAGAGACAGGTTTCACTGTATTAGCCAGGATGGTCTCTATCTCCTGACCTTGTGATCCACCCTCCTCAGCCTCCCAAAGTGCTGGGATTACAGGCATGAGCCACTGTGCCCAGCAGGAGCCCTCCAATTTTCCAGTGGATTCTTAGAGCCAGATCTCAGTCCCCTGTGGTGGATGGGGAAAGTGAGCGTGGAGGGAGCCTGGGCTCCCCACCTGCTCCTTCTTACTTGAAGACTTGGGTTTGGCATGAGTCCGTGATCCGCGCTACCTGACAAAGTCCTAGCCCCCCAGGGGCTCAGTGCAGGCTTCTTTTGCTCCGGGTTCTTGGGTCAGGCACTGGGAAGGGCTCAGTGGGGCGGTTCACCTCTGCTCAGCCTCAGCTCCTTTACTCCCAAGCCAGTGCCACAGCCCTGGCCTCTCTGTCTTGGTGGGACCACACCCCCCACCACCCAGGTCTCACAGCAGGGTGTTGGGAAAGTCGCTTTTCTCAAAAGTAGCTGGGGCGGCCAGTCTAGCTAGGACCTGTGCCCAGGACAGACTTGGTTTTGCTTCTGCCAGCCCCATTGGTCAAGGCTATCTCAGGCCAGCCCAGGTTCAGGGGTGCTGAGCAGGGGATATCAAGGTCTCTGCAGACTGCAGGTGGGAGGTAGAGACACAGCCATTTTTTGCAGACAGGGTCTGCCCTAGCAGTCCTGCCTTGGCCCCCTTTTCTTCCTGCCTGTGTCCCTTTTTTCCTGCGTTAGAACGGCCGTCCTGAGGGGCTGAGATTACAGTTTGCTTGTTTTGTATTCTCTGTGCCCTCCCCTCCCTAATGCCTACTGGGATGTCCATCTGTCAGTTGGATGCCTTGGCACATAGACCCAGGAGGTGGGCAGGGTGGTCTCACAGGCCTAGCCTCCCAGGCAGGGAGCTGGGGTCTCCTTCCAAGGCCCTCGGCAGCCCCAGACGCCAGCCCCTCCCAGACGCCATCTCCAAATCTGCCACATCAGACGCCTTCCAGGCTGTCGTGAGCACTCCCAGAGGAGGCCTCTCTGTCGTTTACCCTACTTTGAGCTGACCCTGAATCATGAAAATCTGGAAAGCACAGAAGACAAATCAGGGGTGACATTTCCCTTGAGAAAATGATCATTTGCTTTACAAAGCAGTGCATGGTGTTTGCCCTCAGCGCTTCCTGGAACACATCCATTGGGGAGGGGGCCTAAGCCCACAGAGCTGGGGGGGCTTCCAGTGCGAGCAGTGTTTGAGGATCCAGAGAAGGAAGCTAGGACAGCTTCAAACCCCAAACCAGCCAAGACCCCACAGGAAATGAAACCCCACCTTGATCTCACTCATTGAGAATATTGGATCAAAAAAGCCTCAAAGACACTCAAGGAAATCCAGTTCCACAGAATACCGCAGAGATAAGAATCTGCCAGGATTAATGTAGAATTTATACAAAGAATTCAAAGTTGGCTTAATATTAGATTAATCTATTAATAAACTACACAGTGTCCGCAGGTCAGCTGTAATGCACATTCATAATGACAAAAGGTGTTTGATAAAATCCAGTGCCAATTTTGGATTTTAAAGTAACTGCTAGAAATAGAACCAGAAACACACTTCTTTATCGAAGTCAAGAATCTGTCTCAGTTCAACGGCCAGAGTCATTCTAGGTGATGAGATTTTTTAATGATTCCCGTTCAGAAACTTTTATTAAAAAACAGCAGTGCTTTCATCATTGTGCAGAAATTCTGGACATAGCAATAAGACACGAAACAGAATTAAATGGGATGTCTACAGGGAAGAATTGTAATTATTTGCTGACAATATGATTCAAGACCTTAGAAACCCAAGAGAACCAACTGAAAAAAAAAATTACTTAATATAAAAATTTAATACAAAAGTGCTGGGCTGGAAATCAAACAAACATATACAAATCAATAATTTTCCTCTGTACTAACAACAGCTAGTCGAGACACATAATTAAATAAATGGTCCCCACTTACAGTGGCACCAATAAAATAACAAAACCCTCACAATTCCCAGGAATGAATTGACAAGAGAGATTAAGGATGATTATGAAAAACCCTGTAAAGTTATCCTGAGAGATACCAAAGAAAACAAGAATGGTGAGATGTGCCATGTTGCAATATTACCTGAAAATTATTCCAGAATTAATTTATAGGCTTAAATGAAATCCCATCAACAGGTTGGGGCGTGTTTTACAAAGCGAGATAAAAATCGTTCTGAAAGTTCACCTGAATGAATACTCAAATGACGAGTAAAGAAATGCAGAAAAGGGAGAATGATAAAGGATGTCTTTCCTGCCAGATACGGAAGTTTATGACAGAGTTACGATGATTGAAATTGTGCTGAAATTGGTAATAGGAGAGAGGAGGTGTTATCAATAGAATAGGAGAAGTGGTCCCACACAAAGGCCTCATGAGAGGGTGACCGTATGACAATTTATTGCCCCAAATAGGATACTTTGAGAGTGACAAGGGGATATATTCATCATTTTACTGGGAAATAGACGTGCAGGGCCCATCCCAGGAAAACCATAACATATGGTTGCCCTCCTTTATTTGTTTTTATATTTTTTGAGACAGAGTCTCACTCACTCTGTTGCCCAGGCTGGAGTGCTGTGGTATGATATCAGCACACTGCAACCTCTGCCTCCTGAATTCAAGCGATTTTCCTGCCTCAGCCTCCGAGTAGCTGGAATTATAGTCCCCTACCACCACATCTAGCCTAATTTTTGCATTTTTAGTAGAGACAGGGTTTTGCCATGTTGGCTGGGCTGGTCTCAAACTCCTGAGGTCAGGTGATCGCCCACCTCGGCCTCCGAAAGTGCTGGCGTGAGCCAGGGCGCCCAGCCTGGTTGCCTTCCTTTATAGGCAGCTATGGAGTTAATATTTCCCTGAATTCATTCAGCATGCATTTCCTGCTCATTGCCTGGAAAGGAAACCCCAGCTCCTACCCTACCTGTCCTGAGTTTTCGGTGCAGAATGTGGACTCCAGGTGGAAAGAGACAGGAATCAGATCCCTGCAGCACGGGGTCACAGCGGGGCAAGTGCAGGCAGCTATGATTACAGACGGGAGGTTCCAGCCCCAGCCTGGGCTCTGAACAGAGAAGCCCAGTGAGTGGGGGAACACTGGGGTGGGGGGAGGGGCTCATGTCCCAGGCAGAGGAAATCAGCATGTCAGCAAAAAGTCAAGAAGCCCAGGCCAATCACAGCCTTATAGGACAAAATGAGGGGTGACAGCAAGGACCCTCACTGAGACCTGGTCAGCAGCCCCACCTTCAGATGGAGTCTCATTCTATCACCAGGCTTGAATGCAGTGGTACAATCTCTGCTCACTGCAACCTCAACCTCCCTGGTTCAAGCAGTTCTTCTGCCTCAGCTCCCGAGTAGCTGGAACTACAGGTGCGCACCACCATGCCCAGCTAATTTTGTTTGTATTTTTAGTAGAGACGGGGTTTCACCATGTTGGCCAGGATGGTCTCAATCTCCTGACCTTGTGATCCGCCCACCTCAGCCTCCCAAAGTGCTGGGATTACAGGCGTGAGCCACCACGCCCAGCCCTGGTCAGCTTCTTTAAGTGTGGACTCCTTCCAGGGCACTGGGGAGCCACACGAGGTTGCAGGGTGTAGGAGAGGCTGGAGATGCCCCACCCCGGGCGGAGATGGAGCACCAGAAATCAACCCGAGTGAACATGTTACTCAATAGACTGTCAGGGCAATTTGTTGCCTATTTGGGGGAAGGGAGAAAATCAATTCTGAGCCTTCTTTACACCAGAGAAATAGTTTCCAGGTAATGGACAGTTAAATGTAAGAATCCAAACAGTAAAGAGGTTGGTAGACAGAGGCGGATGTCCCAGCTCAGGATGGCACGAGTTCCCCGAGCCGCAGAGCGGTGGAAGCCATGTCGGTGGGGAGAAATTTGCCCCCACAGAGCTGCTGACATGCCAGCATCTCCAGGCTGTGGCGCCGGCTTTGTCTGCAGAAACCTCTTTCCTGGGAGGCAAGCTCAGGCCACAGCGGGGACAGTGCTGAACAGAAGCTTCAGAGAAAGGTCATCTGATGAGGTCGAGAGATGCCACATTTTTATTTTCTTTGTTTTCGAGACGGAGTCTCACTTTGTCACCAGGCTGGAGTGCAGTGTTGTGATCGAAGCTCACTGCAACCTCTGCCTCCGGGGTTCAAGTGATTCTTATGCCTCAGCCTCCCACGTACTGGGATTACAGGTGCCTGTCACACCCCTAGCTAACTTTTTTTGTATTTTTAGTAGAGATGAGGGAGGTTTCACCATGTTGGTCAGGCTAGTCTCGAACTCCTGGCCTCCGGTGATCCGCCCGCCTCGGCCTCCCAAAATGCTGGGATTGCAGGCGTGAGCCGCCGCACTCAGCCCACATTTTTATTTTCACAGCTCAGCCAGATCCAGCTGAGGTTCCTTGGCAGCCAGAACACCAGTCCCCAGGACACACAGCGAACGACAAGTAGCCCGGGGGAGTGGAAATGGTGTGAATGTGTGAGTGAGAACTGGTGGCTGGGGAAGCCTCTGGGAGGAGTGACAGGTCTCGCAGGCACTGATGGGCATGGGAACAGCAAATGCGTTCCCTGTCATCTCGCGGCATAAGGTGCCCTGGGCAGTAGGACAGGAATGGCCTCGTGATGTTGTATCAGCATCCTTGGGGTTGTGATAGAACTTTCTAGTAACAGATAGGAGATGGCACCACTTCCGACTGTGGAGACATCCTGGTCGCTGGGCTTACCCCGTGTTGGGCCACTTCCTGCCTGGGGCGGCCACATCCCAGACCTGTCCCAGCCCATCTTCCGTGGCTGATACTTCACAGGCTAGACTTTGCGTAGTCATTTATTTCCTTTATTAATTTAACATTTATGGGCTAACTGCTCATTTCTAACCTTCAAAACCATGCCCCAAATCTCCAGCACAATTAATAGCCACCAGGAAATACACACAGATTCAGTCATCATGGTAACGGTGCTGTGAGGCAGGACCTGTGCATGCAAAGGCCTGGCCTGGTGAATGGGCTTGCCAGCAGCCCACAGGCCTGCGCACCTGTGCCTGGGAGAGGGGAACCAGGCCTGAGTGCCCCCCCCTCCCCCGCCAACCAAAGGGTCTTTCCAGCGTCTTAGGAGGCAGTCCTATTCTACCACCAGGCTGGGATCCAAGCTCAGAACAAGGACAGAATCTGCAAGCTTGCGATCACCAGAAAGGCTTTTCCAGAGTTCAGGGGCCCCTGGAGGTCAGGGTACTACTAGGAAGAAAAGAACCAACACCTCTCTGCCTTTAGTCTCAAACCTGCCATCCCTGAAAGCAACTGAAGAGATTCAGGTCAGACTAAAGATAGAACTTCTCACTGCCAGGGTTATGAGGGTGTGATGGAGAAAGTGCCAGGCATCCTTGGACACCTAGACCCTTGTCTGGCTTAAGTGATGCGCTTTCCGAGAGCGGCAGGAGGTGGACCAGTGCTCCTGGAGTGGGTCACGTCATCCCTCCTCTCCTGGGGCCAGCCAGCCACCCACACCCCACATCCCTGCCAGCGCCAAAGCGGGGAACCATTGCAAAGTGATTTCTCCCTCCAATGGCGCCATACATCATGTTTTTTAATTTAAAAGATGCCCCACGGAAGCATAACAGACCATTAAATGTTTGGGTCTCTAATTAACTCCAGAGCAGCCTGGGGCTGCGGGCCCGGAGGTAGGATGGCAGAAAGAGCCAGGCACATCCCAGGAGGCAGCACTCAGGGCCCCAGCCCCAGCCCTGAGCCCTCCCCGCTCTGGTTGGGAGGAGGCAGAGGGGACCAGGCACCCCCCTTCCCCGCCTTCCATGGCCAGGGCCTTGGGGAGGGGCTGCCTCACCCAGCCCTGTGCTCCCGCTCTGGGACCTGCCTCTGCACATTCTGGGGTGGGACAGAAATCTGCATTTTTACTGTTTTTTATTTTTGAGACAGGCTCTCACTCTGTCACACAGGCTGGAATGCAGTGGCACAATCACAGCTCACCTCAGCCTCCCAAATAGCTGGGACCACAGGTGCACACCACCACACCCGGCTAATCTTTTAAAAATTGTTTGTCAAGATGGGGTCTCACTGTGTTGCCCAGGCTGGTTTCGAACTCCTGGGCTTAAGCCATCCTCCTGCCTCAGCCTCCCAAATTGCTGGGGTGACAGGTGTGAGCCACCATGCCCTCTCCGGGAATCTGCCTTTTTAAGCAGCAGCGGAGTGGATGCTGCTGCCTTCCTGGGCCTTACTGTGGGGGAATCTCAACTTCCTGGCTGGACTTTCCCACGCTGAGCCTCTGTTTCCCCATTTGTCCAACTGAGGTAACAATAACCTTTGCCTCCCTAAACCCGGGGAGGGGCTCTGCCTGTGGGAGGCATGGCACACAGGCGGACTGTGGAGGAAACAGTTTTCCTCTGTTGCAGACTCATAGGGTGTTCCTGTCCTGAGGGGAAGGAGGAGTCCTGAGGCTTCCATGAGTCTCGTGGATGGCCCAAAGGTCACAGCAAGGTGATCAGGCACTCGGCAGGGTCCCCACAGCCTCTCGACCTTCCCTAGTGCTCACCGAGTCCTTGTGGGGTGGGGACGTGGTGCAGGCTGTGGTCTCCTGTCCTGCTCCCCAGCCTGGCTTCCTGGAGGGCAAAGCTGAGGTCAGGGACCTGCCAGACCCAACCCTGAGGCCATGTCCCCAGGAGCCAGCCCCGCTGAGTCGGCCTTCCCAGCCCCATCCCTGCCTGTAGCCTGTGCCAGCGCCCCCTGCACAATAGGATGGGAGCAGGGAGCAGAAGAGAGGGCCGGGCCTGGGGGCCATGAAGAAGCCCCCAGATCTGGCGAGAGCCCTCAGTGGGCCCCCTGTATGGGTTCCAGGGCCGGAAAATGCTGGGATGGCAGGCATGAGCCACTGCACATGCTGAAGGAAAACCTACATGCATCCAGTATGCGGTTCCGTCTCCCACACTGCCTTGCACCAACCTCCCCTCCCCTACCGAGGAGGAAGTGAGTGTCTACTGGGCACCCTCCTGTACCCAGCATCATGCCAGGAGCCTTAAGTAACTGGTGATGCATCCCCACCACACCCCTGGGAGCCAGACACCATGATGGTATATGTTTGACAGATGAGGGACTGAGGCTAGGAGAGGTTAAGCGGCATGCCTAAGGTCACACAGCAGGTGCATGGCAGAGCTGACGCTTCTCCTGGCCCATGATGGTTCTGTGCCCCCTGACGTAGCAGGTGGACAGGGGGGCCCCCTACCTGCTCCCGGCTGGGCCAGGTCACCATGGCAGGCCTTGTGGCTCGAGGCCCGACCACCTGAAACGCCCATCACTCCCCCATGGGCTCTGCGGCAGAGCCCACGAAGACAGGTCCTGGCAAGAGCCAAGCTGCAGAGGCAGGCAGACGCTCGCAGTAAACATGATCTGTCGGCAAAACGTTGGAACGATGAAAAGTTATCAATCTATAGCTTTCCACCCATCTCCCCGCCTCCCCCTTGTGCCTGGCCCTCCGCCCACATTTTCCCCTGGAGCTGGAAAGTTCGCTCCATCAGCAGAATCCGTCCAGCCCTGGCCCCAGCCCCAGATCGGCCCTGGCCTCTCGTGTGGTTTCGATGATCGAGGAGAGGAGCAATATTTTTAGACAGATGGACGCCTGTCCCAGCACGGCTGCTGCAATTATGCAAATCCAGTCGTAAGAAGTTTAAAAGCCTCGAACCACCGTATTTCTTGATTTCATTAGCGATGACACAGGCTGTGGAAGGAACTCGGTGCCTGCCTCACACACATGGTCCCTACTGTCCCCTGGGTGACAGGGGTGCTCTTTGTAGGCGCAGTGTGTGTGGCTGTGTGAGTGTGATCACCAGACATCACGAGAGCTCCAGCCAGGGAAACACCAGGCCCCAGACACAATCCCAAGAGTCTTGGAGGCACCTAGTTCAATGATTTCATGTTAGGATGGGGGAAACTGAGGCCTGGAGACAGGAATTGGAGACGACCCGGGACTCTGACTCCGGCCCGGATGCTTGGCCTCTCCTGCTTTGGCCAGTTCTCTCAGCAACTCTGGTACTCAGAGGGGAGAGGGTCTCCCAGGAGAGGGTTCTCAGGGAGCAATGCCACGCTCTCTCCTCCCTCCCACCCCTTCTGAGCAGAGAAGCCTTCTGAGCAGGGAGCGGGGATGTCCCGGTCGAAGCACAGGCTCCTCTCCCAGCTCTCAGGCCCCTCCACCTGGCCCCGCTACCCCTGCAGCCCCATCTCCCACCCAGCATTGCCCACCACTACTCTCACCCTGGGCACCCCACACTCCCTGGAGGGGCCTCCTGCCTTCCTGCCTCAAACACACCCCCTCCACCTGGGATACCTGTTACCCTCCTTCCCTAACAAACTCCTACTCATCTGCTGGGGCCCTTCGAGCAGTAGCTCCTGCCAAAGCCCTGCCTGGTTACCTGCCGTCCCGCACGCCTCCTTAGCTCCGGCCAGGCCTCCTTTTTCCCTGCAGGCCCCACTCTGGCCTGTAAGCCCTTCAGGGGCCCCGTGGCTCCTAAATGTCCAGTGCCTGGCAACCCATCTTGAGTGGACAGAGCAAGGTCAGGAGGCGGACACGGGTTCTCCTGCTCCAGATCTCGGGGGCACGGCAGGCGGGAGACCAGCTGGCCCCCAGCCCTGAATCCCAGCAGATTCCAGCTGGATTCTGGGTCTTTTCTGCTGTCCGAGGGGGCTGGGTCCCACCGTCAGATGCTGAGCCACTCCCTCCACCCATCCAGGAGAGAGTGCTGCTTCAGGGGGTCAAGTGTGCCTCACACTCGGTCCTTTTGAGTGTTCCCTCCACCGTCAGTGTTCCCTGAAGTGTCCAGCTCATTCCCGCTCACACCACCTCCCCACAGCTCTGCCTTCTGCACCAGCTCCTGTTTGAACACCCCTGGTGACGGGGGACTCACTACCTATCACAGCTTATTGGACAACTCTTTAGCAACTGGGTCCCAGGAGTGCTCCTGTTTCCAGAGGCCACTGGCGGTTCCTGCCCTTTCTCACCCTCCAGATGGGCCCAGAGCTCAGCACATTTCCAGGGCCACCTGGCCTGAAGTCTGACTCCTTTCTCTGTTCTCTCGGCTTTTGTGTCTGTACCCCAATCAGCACTTGCTGTGGATAGGGTGTGCCGGCCGCCTCTTCCAGCTCCCCCAGGGCCCTGGCTGTGCAAGGCAGAGCTGTCACAAGATGGAGGCCCAGGAGGCCTGGGCAGGGCACATGCCCCCAAGACAGCCGAGGTCTCAGGGCGATGCATCCTGGGCGCTAAGCAGGCTCGGCAGTGGCTGTGAGTGAACGCTGTGGTTCTGGGAGCCCATCTCCCCGACTAGCCCAGGGGACCTTGGCAACTCCTTTCACTCGAGGGGCTTCCCACCTGGACCACGGAGGGCATGTGGTTCCGTGTCCCGTGGCGTGGCCTGTGCTGCTCTTGTGGCTGCCCAGGGCCGAGCACGTGGAGGCCTCTCTCCATCTGGGTGGGGGGTGTCAGACACTGAAGCTGGTGGGGACGTGCACTTCTGACCCCACCAGATGTGTGCAACATGACCTGCGTGTCCAGTCCTGGCTGCCAGACCAGATGAGAGCCAGCGGGGCGTGGCCCAAAGCTGAGATGCAGAACCCCCGGTGGGCACCTCATCTCCTTCCTGAGGGGATAATAGCTCCTACAGGCTTGATCAACCATGAAAAGGATGGCCGGGCATGGTGGCACACACCTGTAATCCCAGTGCTTTGGGAGGCTGAGGCAAGAGGATGGTTTGAGTCCAGGAGGTCAAGGCTGCAGCGAGCTATAATTGCACCACTGCACTCTAGCCTGGGCAACAGAGTGAGACCCATCCCTTTAAAGAAAAAAAAAAAAATGAAGCTAATGTTTGTGAGAAACCACAAGCCCCTTGAGAGGAGTGGTCTTTACTCCCGTTGGATGGAAGAGAAAACAGAGCTGACACATCCCAGCCTGTGTGCAACGTGGTCTGAGTGTCCAGTCCTGGCCACCGGGCACCAAGCCAGCCCTGGGGTGCCACAGCAGTGACCAGGATGCACAGCTCCTGCTCTTGCGGCAGCAGGAGGAGCTCCACCATGAATTAAAAGGAAAGAACCAAGCAGAGCATTAGGGAGAGAGAAGTGCCAGGATTTAAACTAGGTTGGGGCTGAGAGCAAATTAAGAGTGCAGAGCGGGGAGAGCTGTTGGGGCGACGCTTGTGCGTCTCAGAGTGAATGGCAGGAGGGAGCTGGAGCGTCCCAGGCACAGGGGCGGCTCGTGCCGGGTCTTTAGCCAGGAAGGGGGTGTGCATCAGGGGAAGGGGAGTGAGATGGGGCGGAGGCCGATCCGGTGGGCCCTGGAGGTGGTGTTTGGAGGCCAGATTCTCCTCTCCGCACAGAGGACTGGATGTCCTTAGGGCTGCATGAGGATGAGGCAGGGGGCCCGCCTTGGTGGTTAGCGAGGCTCCTTCCAGCCGTGGAGGGAGAGTGGATTGGGGGTGCCAGGATGAGGTGGAGCCGTGGGTGTTGTCACCGCCAGAGGTGGGTTTGGGTGTTTTGGACCAGGGCAGTCGTGGTGGAAGTGGAATGGTTCCGGATGCTTCGGCAGGTGGAGTGGATGGTGCCGAAGTTGGACCAGGTGTGGGGGGTGGTAAGAGAGGAGTGTAGGGTGTGGCCTCAACTTTCAGTGGAAGAATGCAGTGAATGCTGAGGCAGGGAGAAGCCAGCTGGGGCAGGAGCTGGGAGCAGCCACTCGGATGCCACGGGGAAGAATCTTCAAGTTGGGATTTTACTTGAGATAGATCGAGGGTCAGCCACACAGAGACAAGACCATAGGGAACAAGACCCCCTGGGCATGCATGGCGGAGGAGGCAGTGAGGACCCAGCCTGGCCTGGGACAGGTGGAGTCGGGGTGAAGGTGAAGGAGCCTGGACGGAGAGGGTGGCGGCTGGGACGCCAGAGCCGAGAGGGCTGCAGGACGGAGCTGGCAGCTGTCTGTGCCAAGGGCTGCCAAGAGACTGAGAAAGACAAAAGTGGGCGCTGCAGGGTGGAGGTAGCGGCTCAGAGGGCCCAAGGGGGGACGCTGGATTGGGCAGGGCTGAGGATGGAAGAGGAGGTGAGGAGGGGGATGGAAACCGCTGGCGATGCTTCCAAGAAAACCTGCCGTGATGAGGCAGAGGCCAGAGGGTATGCAGGTCAAGTTTGTTTGTTTTATGAAAGGTTCTAGAACTATGAGTTCCAATATAGCAACTACAACCCCGTTTCCGGCGCTCCAGAGCCACATGGGACCCGTGGCTGCCCTGTTGGATGGTGCAAGTACAGAACCTCTGTGCTACCCAAGAAAGCTGCGTGGACTTTCTTGGTGTTGCAGAGAGCTGGAGGTATCAGAGAGACCCGGGGGGTGCCCATTCCAGGGGGGGCATGGCCTCTGTGTCTCTTTGAGGCAGGAGGCCAGGCCCTGGGAGCAGGTGCAGATGGGCTGAGCAGAAGGGGAGCGCCTTTCAGGCCGAGGAGGGGAGAAGCCCTCCCAAGGGGCTGCGAGCCTGCCAGCCTCCCTGGGGCCTTGTGGTCCACATCCACACAAGGCCCTGGGTCTGAGGCTGCAGGTGTGCTGGGGAGGGCAGGGCTGGAGCCGGGTGTGCACAGGAGAGCGATGCCTGTGCAGGGTCTCTGCATCTGCCCTCCCCGCCGGCCAGCACTCCTTTCTAGAAACGTTGTTTAATGAGGGGATCACTGGATGCGGGGTGCAGGGCAGGTGTGAGTGTGGATCAGTGAGGGCACAGGCTGGGAGCGGGGGCAACGAGAATGACAGTGAGGGAGCCCAGCTGGAAAGGGCCTTGGGAGGGCCTGTGCTCCATGCAGAACCTTCCTAGGTGGTTGCCTGTCTCCTATGTCAGGGCCATAGCCTCTGCCCCTGGGGGCTCCCAGACCCAGGGGTGCCTCTCAAACCCCTCGTAATGCAGACCCGTCCAGCCTGTCTTCCGAGCCCCCGACAGGAGGCTGCACAGGGCTGACTCACAGTGTGACCTTGGACAAGTCCTTCTCCCTCTGGGCCTCAGTTTCCCCGCCATAAAGTGAGCTGCAGAATGAAAACTTTGGGGTCCCTCAGCTGGGTGCCGTGACTCACACCTGTCATTCCAGCACTGTGGGAGGCTGAGGTGGGTGGGTCACCTGAGGTCAGGAGTTCAGAACCAGCCTGACCCATATGGTGAAACCCCATCTCTACTAAAAGTACAAAAATAAACTGGGCGTGATGGCGGGCATCTGTAATCCCAGCTACTCAGGAGGCTGAGACAGGAGAATCGCTTGAACCCAGGAGGCGGAGGTTGCAGTGAGCCGAGATTGCGCTACTGTACTCCAGCCTGCGTGACAAAGCAAGACTCCGTCTCAAAAAAAAAAAAAAAAATTGGGGGGCCCCTCCAAAGCTGGGGGCCATAGAGGAGGCGAAATCCATGCCTCCTAAGAGGCGGCAGGCCCACCCTTCCACATTGGCAGGGTGCTGGCCACACTGGGGAGTCCTGCTCACATGCCCCAAAGGTCGCCCTGCCCAGGAGACTTGGCAGTGAGGTCAGGCTGGGAGGGGGAGCTGGGGGAGGACTCCCCAAGCCTCTGCAGGCCCCAGGCTCCTGCTCACCTGGACTCTGGAGCAGAGGCAGAGCAGGAAAGTGGGGGCTGGACACTGGGCTGGGGACAGCCTGCCTCCCTCATCACACAGGCTGCCCAGCCCGATGGAGCAGGGCTCAGAGCCAGGTGGAGAGGTGAGGCTGTGCTCCCAGCACCCCTCCCAAGGAGCCTGAAGCATAGATTCCTGGACTCACCATGGGGGGACTGGGACATGGTAGCAAGGAAAGGGCTGGCAGGGGAGGAACCAGGTGAATGAGGAAGGGGGAGAGGGTCTGGCGCCCACCCACGCCCTGGCGGTGTCGGCCACCAGTGCACACTTACAGTGTGTTTCCTGTGTACATGCAGCATGCTAGACATGCAGACCCCCGTGCACGTGTGAACATGGGGAGGAAATCTGTGGGGCTCGGAGCTGCACCCGGGCCACCCACACCTGCCGCCACCCAGCCCCAGACGCACCAGGGCCCCAGGCCTGGCTGCCCAGACAGGGTGCCCTCAGTGACAGCTGCTCTGCCCAGTGCCCCAATGAGCATGGCCTATGCACTCATGTACACAAATGACTGCCCTGTGCCCACACACCTGTGCACCTACACATGCAGACGGCCTGGCACACACATACGAGGGCTCACGGGTACCAAACACGTGTGTGGGTGGACATGGCATACATGCGTCCACAACACACATGCACACAAACACACATGAACCCCATGTTCACGCAGCCCTCCAGTCCTTAGCTGCCCAGCCCAGGAGAGCCTGGGCAGCCCGGGCCCCGAGCCGCCTCTCTGTGCCTGCAATAAGGGCTTTTAGGCCCCGTAATCCTCCTTACCTTGACTTTGGGTTATTTTGAGCAAGAGATTAAAGGTGATTACGATTGTGGCTGAGGCGCCACACCTCCTACACGCTTCCTGCGCTGCCACTGGTCAGACCCGCCCTTCTGGAGTCGGGGCACAGCCGGACACCATCAGCCCCACACCGTCAGCCCCATGCCCTCAGCCCTCCCCCGACCAGCACGTACTTCTGCCTGAGACCTGGGCCCCCAAGAGGCCTGGGAGAGCTAAATCCCAGCGTTGGCACAGGTTGTCTGGGCACGGTGGAAGGATGGTGGGGAGGTGCAGAGGGGCTGGCATGGGCACGGGCAGGCAGGTGCACACGGCGCACTGCGTGACGGTGACCGAGACAGTGCTGACTCCCACGATGGTGGATTTCACATCCAATCAGACCACATGGGGACCCCATTTTCCCCAGCCAAGCTGCACCCAGAGCCATTTCTGAGTGGGCCTAGTCAGGTCCTGCCCCGCTGGGCTGGGCGTCCCCTGGCCTCTCCAGGCCAAGCCCTGGGTGAGCTCCCCGGGGCCTGCTAGGACCTGGCTGCAGCCCCCATGCCGTCTGACTTCTCCCTCTCTTTAAATCAGAAATAGACTCTTCTCCAGGAGCCAGAACAAAATTGTTCTTTATGAAGTTTCCAAAGAGAGGAAAAAACCCATTTGACATCATTTTATTTTTTTTCTCTAATTTAAACCGCTTCAGCGCAGACTAGTTGCAAACGTCAATATCAGTGAAATACACCCAGCTGGCCGCCCGCCAGGCCATGGTACGGTGACAGAGGCCGGCTGTAAATCCACATATTAACAAGCAAACACACACCCATTTCTCTATCCTTCAGGGCAAACACAGGTGGCCGAGAGGTGAGGCTGTACATCAGGGGCTCCCCTGCCTCGAGGGTGGTGGTGGGGGGTGTCTGCTGGGGAGCAGGAGCCCAGCACCTCCAGCCCTGTCTGCAGGGTCCTTCCTGCCTGGGGCTCCCTCCTCTATGACTTGATTGCCACATCCTCTGTGTGCAGGTTTAGGAGACATTAGGGAGATGGATGAGGCACCATCCTGCCTGGAGACAATCAGGGTCCCGTGGAAGTGGAGGGATAAAGCAAAGGACTCCATACGGTGGCGGGGAGGATGGTGGGAGAGGCATTCAGCTCCCCCAGGGACCTCGGAGCAGTCCCTCTCCAGCCCAGGTAGAGCCCAGGAATGCTCAGCAGAGCAACCGGCTCTCTTCCTTCCAGAAGGGAGGCAGCCACACTCCACCAAGGTGAGGTTTGAACAGTGCCAAGTCCAGTGCCAGGTAGACACTCTCAGAGACCATCCAGTCAGCTCATTTGGGGAAACTGAGGCCCAGAAGGGGCATGGCATGCTGGGGACACAGGGCAGGTGAGCTCAGACCGAGACCTAGCAGATGCAAGTCCCTGGACAGGCCAGACTACCTCCCAGTGTCTCCCCGCTAGAGGGCTGGAGAGGAGCCCGCACCCTGGAAGGATTCTGGAGACCCCGGGCAGGTGTGCAGGGCACCTCTTGCAGGCAACTCCTGGGGTGTTATGGCTGGGCCTCCCGGGAGCAGAAGCGGCAGGCAACAGGGACGGAGCCCAGTGGGAGCCTTCACATGCATGTCCTTGGCCGAAGTTGGCCAGCCAGCAGGAGAAGCCCTGTCACTCCTCAGCCAAGTGACTTTAGGTCCCAGTCCCCTGCCTCAGTTTCCTCATCCAACCAGGGTTGCGCCAAGAGTGAAATGGGCTGCAGGGGTCTCGATTCTGGGCCATCAGTACCTTGGAGCCCGGCCAAGCAGGTAGTGCCCTGTCCAGTTTGCAGATGAGGAAGCTGAGGTCGGATAGCCGAGGAGGCCCCTCCACCAGAGGTTGGAGCATTTCCTCCACTATCCTGGCCCATCTCAGGAACTCCTATGGGCTTCTGAGGAAGGGGCTTCTGTTCTATGGTTTACAGAAGAGGCTCAGGGGCTCAGCGGAGCAGGGACTCAGGCCGCGTTCAGAAGTCGCTGCTGCGAGATGCCAGATGTCCCCTGACCACTGCCTTCTCTTTTGTCTTGCAGCAGGAACGTCAGAGCAGGAGGAGCCAGTGGAGCCATCAGGACACCCAGGCCCATGGGGCAGGAGGCCCCGGTCACCGCAGGATTGGGGCGGAAGACAAGAGGCGGCCGGCCGTGAGGGAGGCATCCTCCCTCCCCGCACTTGTGCCTTGCGGCCATGCGGTTTGGGACAGGACACCCCTGAGAGTGCAGGCACCTCCCCCTCCCACCCCTCCATCCCTTCGGGGGCCACCACCTGGCCCCCCACCCGGTCCCCCTGGGCAGGCTGAGTGGTGGCTCCCTGCAGGGCGGTCCCGATGGCCGGGCTCGGGTGGGGCGCACTGTGGGTGTGCGTGACGGCCGCCACCCTGCTTCACGCAGGCGGCTTGGCCCGCGGGGACTGCTGGCTGATCGAGGGCGACAAGGGCTTCGTGTGGCTGGCCATCTGCAGCCAGAACCAGCCGCCCTACGAGGCTATCCCGCAGCAGATCAACAACACCATCGTGGACCTGCGGCTCAATGAGAACCGCATCCGCAGCGTGCAGTACGCCTCGCTGAGCCGCTTCGGCAACCTCACGTACCTCAACCTCACGAAGAACGAGATCGGCTACATTGAGGACGGCGCCTTCTCGGGCCAGTTCAACCTGCAGGTGCTGCAGCTGGGCTACAACCGGCTGCGCAACCTCACGGAGGGCATGCTGCGTGGCCTGGGCAAGCTCGAGTACCTGTACCTGCAGGCCAACCTCATCGAGGTGGTCATGGCCAGCAGCTTCTGGGAGTGCCCCAACATCGTCAACATCGACCTGTCCATGAACCGCATCCAGCAGCTGAACAGCGGCACCTTCGCCGGCCTGGCTAAGCTGTCGGTGTGTGAGCTCTACAGCAACCCCTTTTACTGCTCCTGTGAGCTGCTGGGCTTCCTGCGCTGGCTGGCCGCCTTCACCAATGCCACGCAGGCCTATGACCGAATGCAGTGTGAATCGCCACCCGTCTACTCCGGCTACTACCTCCTGGGCCAGGGCCGCCGCGGCCACCGTAGCATCCTCAGCAAACTGCAGTCGGTCTGCACGGAGGACTCGTACGCGGCTGAGGTGGTTGGACCCCCCCGCCCAGCGCCAGGGCGCTCACAGCCGGGCCGCTCCCCGCCTCCCCCGCCTCCTCAGGAGCCCAGTGACGCGCCCTGCACCGACGATGAGTGCTTCTCCGGGGACGGCACCACGCCACTGGTGGCCCTGCCCACGCTGGCCACGCAGGCCGAGGCCCGTCCCCTCATCAAGGTCAAGCAACTCACGCAGAACTCGGCCACCATCACCGTCCAGCTGCCCAGCCCGTTCCACCGGATGTACACCCTGGAGCATTTCAACAACAGCAAGTCCTCCACCGTGTCCAGGCTGACCAAGGCGCAGGAGGAGATCCGCCTGACCAACCTGTTCACGCTCACCAACTACACCTACTGCGTGGTGTCCACCAGCGCCGGGCTGCGCCACAACCACACCTGCCTCACCATCTGCCTGCCCCGGCTGCCGAGTCCACCCGGTCCGGTGCCCAGCCCCTCCACGGCCACCCACTACATCATGACCATCCTGGGCTGCCTCTTCGGCATGGTGCTGGTGCTGGGCGCCGTCTACTACTGCCTGCGCAGGCGGCGGCGCCAGGAGGAGAAGCACAAGAAGGCTGCCTCGGCGGCCGCGGCCGGGAGCCTGAAGAAGACGATCATCGAGCTCAAGTACGGTCCGGAGCTGGAGGCGCCTGGCCTGGCCCCGCTGTCCCAGGGCCCACTGCTGGGCCCCGAGGCCGTGACGCGCATTCCCTACCTGCCGGCGGCCGGCGAGGTGGAGCCGTACAAGCTGGTGGAGAGCGCGGACACGCCCAAGGCCAGCAAGGGCAGCTACATGGAGGTGCGCACTGGGGACCCTCCGGACCGCCGGGACGGCGAGCTGGGCCGGCAGGGCCCCGACAGCCAGAGCTCGGTGGCCGAGATCTCCACCATCGCCAAGGAGGTGGACAAGGTCAACCAGATCATCAACAACTGCATCGATGCGCTCAAGTCCGAGGCCACCTCGTTCCAGGGCGTCAAGGCGGGGCCGGCGTCCGCAGCAGAGCCGCCGCCGCTGGTGCTGCTGTCCGAGCCGCTGGCCGCCAAGCACAGCTTCCTGGCGCCCGCCTACAAGGACGCCTTCGGCCACAGCCTGCAGCGGCACCACAGCCTGGAGGCGGCCGGGCCCCCGCGCGTCGGCACCTTGTCGTCCGGCGGCTCCGCGCGGAGTCCCCGCGCCTTCCGCGCAGAGGTCGTCGGGGTGCATAAGGGCTCGGCCGCCGAGGCCAAGTACATCGAGAAGAGCTCCCCCGCCGCGGCCGACGCCATCCTCACGGTGACGCCCGCGGCCGCCGCGCTCCGGGCTGAGGCCGAGAAGGGCCGCCAGTACGGCGAGCACCGGCACTCGTATCCCGGCCCGCACCCGGCGGAGCCGCCCGCGCCCCCAGGGCCACCGCCGCCACCGGCCCACGAGGGTCTGGGGCGCAAGGCGTCCATCCTGGAGCCCCTGACCCGGCCGCGGCCCCGCGACCTGGCCTACTCGCCGCTATCCCCGCAGTACCACAGCCTGAGCTACTCCTCCAGCCCCGAGTACACCTGCCGCACCTCCCAGAGCATCTGGGAGCGCTTCAGACTGAGCCGCCGGCGGCACAAGGAGGAGGAGGAGTTCATGGCCGCCGGCCACGCGCTGCGCAAGAAGGTTCAGTTCGCCAAAGATGAGGATCTGCACGACATCCTGGACTACTGGAAGGGTGTGTCGGCCCAGCACAAGTCCTGAGCCCCCCAACTCCTTTCCCCCGGACCCGCGACGCCCACTGGACCAAAAAGGATGCAGGATCCACCCAGAGACTCAGCAGCAGACCCAACACATGCACAACGTGACAGCAACTGTGAACGCCGGGGTGGGGGCGTGGGCGGGGACAGACACAGGGGACACGTCCTCAGCTCATGTGGCCGCCCCAGGCAGCACACACACACACACACACACACACACACACACACAAGGGACTTCGGAAAACTGTGTCTTAGGGATGGGGGGTGGGAGTGGGGATTTTTTTTTTCAGTATCTTTCCTCTTTTGAGTCTTCTCTGCCTTTTCCTCTCTTTCTTTTCTTCCTTTTTTAAAAAATATATATAATAAAAGACAAGTTCTTTTAAAAAGACATAAAACACGGTCTGGGGGGGTGTGGCCACCTCGGGGCCCCTGGCGTGATCTCCTCGGTCCGTGGTTTTCTGTGGATTCTCTGTCCAGTCTGTCTCTTCGTTGCCGCCTCCGGAGTCCACCGCAGAGGGGCGGAGTGAATGCCGGCGGCCAAGCGGCCTCCGGGACAGGTCCTGGCGCCCTGCTGGACTCAGGGTGGGTGGAGACTGTGCCTGTGGACGGCCGGGGTGGCCGGGAGGGCCCAGGGCGGGGAGGCACGTCCCCCAGCCCAGCCCCCGTGTACACTGTAGTCGTTCTATTGTACAGAAAAAAATATTTCTATATTTGCAATGTTTGCTGTAAAATGAGAAAGAAAAAAAGACTATGTCTACTTAAAAAAAAAATCTGCAAAGGAAAAAAATCACATGCTTGTTTGTCCTGGGTTTTTACTGTGGGTTTCAGGGAAAGAGTTGAGGTTTCTTTTATGTCCCACTTAGGGGGTGGTTTTTTTGATTTTGGTCTTGGGGTGGGGGTATGCTGTGCTCTCGGTGAGAGCGTGGTAGGACCAAGGGGTGTGAGTGGGAGCCCTTGGGGAGGTGGGTGGCCCACACTGGACTAAAGTGTGTCTGAGAGCTGGTGTGGACAGGGCAGGCGGGAGCCGAGCTCGTGTGGTGTGTGTGGGACTGGGACACCCAGGGGGTCTTGAGTGAGGTTCCGGATGAGCCAATGGTGTGGGTTTGCACGTGAGTGAGTGTGAGTGTGGGGTGGTTGGAGGGTACGTCTGTCTGAGGGTGGGTTCCCCTGTCGTGACCAGAGCCCCACCTATAGGAAGTGCTCAGAGACCCCTGATTCTGCGGGGATCTCTCGGGATGCTAAGCCCGGAGCCAGACCCTGCACTGCAGCACCCTCCACATGCATCTCACCCACCACCCCTCCTCCAGGCAGCCCACCCTGGTGTGGGCCCCCGTTCTGAGTGAATGAGAGGCTGAAGTCCATGTGGGACCAGCACCAACTTATTCAGCATCCCCGGGGGAGGATGGAGAGAGTCCCTGGCTTTCTGCTGTGGAGAGCAGGGGGTGCCCCTCATCCCACCTACAGGAGCCAGAGTGAGACGCTGGGGAAGACACTCCACTCCCGGGCCCTCAAATCCACCTGCCAGCTGAGTGGGGTCTTGTGCCCACCCCAGGGAAACTGCCTCTAGCCGTGCATCCCACACAGAGTTGCCTTTCTGATCTAGGGGAGGGCCCTGCGGGGAAAGAGAACACCTCCCTGGCCCCCTCCCTCCCACTCGGGCCCCCTGGGGTGGGACACCTGCCTGATGCCGGGACCGCCTGGGTGAGATCTCTCTGTCACCCCTCCCTGCCTGCCTAGACACCCGCTCCCCTCTCCTTCCTAAAGTCCCGGCTGCTGAGCCCCTACCCTGCCCCTCCATCAAGGGTAGACCCACCCCTAACCTGCACTCTGGCACAGACCCAGGGAGGCAGGAGGCTGCGGCTGGAGCCAAGTCCCAGAGGCAAGAGGAGCCCAGGAGACTCCAGGACAGGAACTGGACGGTTGGAAGCCAGTCTTCAGGCTCTGACAAGTCCCCAAGAAAGGACCCAGGCTCAGTCTGACCCAGTGGGGGACAAAGAGGGAGGGAGGAAGGGCCGGTGGGGGGTGGGAGCAGGGGCAGCCTCTGCTTGCATGCCCTTGGTGATGGGAAGCTCACCCCTCTCCTCTGTAGCTGTCTCCAGCTTTCGGGACCTTCCTTAGACGGAGCAGAAGCCTGGGGCCACAGAATTGAGGGCTCATCTGTCCCCTCCAGGTCAGTCAGCCCTGTCCTGCTGCCTGCACCCAAGTCACCCCACCAGGGTCCTGGGAGTATAAGGCCTGCTCTGGGGGTATATGCCCCGGTGGGCTCCATGGGTGCCCTGTGACTCATCCCTCCAAAGGGGCCATTACCCAGGATGCTGCGTCACCCGCTCTTCCCTGTTTAACCCAAGGTTTCTGGCAAGGCCGGGACTCCCAGCCCTGGGCAGCTCCCAGTCTTTTGTGAGAGGTCCCTGGAGGGCATGAGAGACCGCTGGAGACCACAAGGCCAGGCCCAGGGGAGAGGGACGGGGACCAGGAGCGGGATCCAGGGCTGGCGGCTGGAGGCCAAGGGAGAGCCCCAACCTGCCCAAGGTCACACGGCAACTCGACAACAGTCTGGTCATGGGACAGAGAGGTGGCCAGGCCTTCTCAGCTTGCTGCTCCTTTTCACTGAGGAGTGAAAACGGGCTATTTATAGGGAATGCGGGAGAAGGGCAGACACAGAAGAGAGGCGCCTGCCTTGGGGACACCCGGCAGCTGGCCAGGAAAGGCGGGTGTGGAGGATGGCAGGTGCCTAGGGAGAGTCCAGGGCCTGCAGAGGAACCAGGAGAAACGGCAGGCAGGGAGGTGCTGGGTCCTCAGCAGCCAGGACACCCAGCCTGGGAGCTAAAGCCTCCTGGGAGCCACAGGGCTTGGCCCCGAGTGTCTGGGAATGCCCGGCCGACTAGTCCTGGGACAAAGAACCCTGAGTTCCCATGCCCTTGCTCGAAGGTATCATGGTGGAGGTGACAGGACGTAAGCAGGAGGAGACACACCTATGAAGCACCTACTGTGTGCAGGGCTCTGTGCCAAGCTCTGTGTGGGCACAGGGAGGAGCCCAGCCAAGCCCAGCCCCGGCCGCCGGGGAGCTCACAGGCTGGCAGGGCACTTGGTGTGGAGGGGTCACTGGCTCAGGGCAGCATGGGAAATGCTGCAGGTCCAGGAATAATGGGAACTCCTGACTGGGAAGAGCCAGGAAGGTTTCCTGGAAGGGGTGGTATTCAGTTTGGGTGAGGAAGGAGGTAGAGGCTGGGAAGTTGAGAGGGGTTGGTGCCCCATGGGCTCAGAACTGGGCTCAGGAGCAGGAGGAAAACCTCCCAAAGCCAGCCTTGCCCTGCAGCTGGGATGGGTGCCTGGCTTCCAAGGGGCAGCCCTGGAGGGTAGCTCTTTCTCATCTGCGAGACAGGTGCTTTGGAAGCCACATCGAAGGCTCAGGCCCAGGCCATGCCCCTACAACTGTGTGACCACAGCAAGCCACTGGCCCTCTCCGCCTCAGTCTCCCCATTTGTCCAGTGGGGGCATCGCCGACGTCTGGCCCTCCCACATTGCACTGGTTATCCATTACCGTGATAATGCTGCCTAATCCACAATGCATGGCGTGGCCCACTCAGGGGGCAGTTGGCAAGGGGGCACACTCTCCTGTCGGGGGATGCAGGGAGGACCAGGTTCTTCCCTACAGTCTCCCATCCTCCAGCGAGCCAGCGCGCCCTGGTCCTGGTGGCAACGGCTGAGGGAGCAAACCCTACGGTCACATCTGCTGGCGTCCCACGGGTAAGGGTGAGCCACCAGGCAGACCTCGGAGGAAAAGGGTGGACACGGTGCCCTGGCCCAGGGGCCCATGGCCAAGGCCACAGACATGGAGGGCAAAGACGTGGGGTCCTCTGTGCACCAAGGCTGAAAGCACAGCTGAGTTCAGGGGTCCCTCCCCGGGGCAGGAGCAGAGCAAGAAGAGCAGGGAACCCAAGGCCCAGGTCTCAGCCGCCCACGCATTCGCTCAGCACGCAAGTGCAGAGAGCCTGCTGTGCACCAGACACGCCGCCTGCCCCTCCTCACCAAGAATATGTCAGTCATGGTCCCAGCAGGAAAGAGCAGACACCCCAAAGTAGAATCCTTTAAGGGGCTGCCTATGAAGGGGCCATTTCCAGAGAGACCAAGCGGACGGCACACCTTGGCCCCCCGGGAGAGGGGAAGGAGAGCCCCAGAACCCAGAAGGAAAGAGAGACAGAGAGGTGCAGAGAGACCTCCTGGGCCCTGGAGAATGACCTCAGGGGAGGTCCAGTGGGACCGGGCAGCCTCTCGGGAGGGCTTGGGACACACGCCCGCTCTTCTCTGGATCTTCCTCTCACCTCCCACTGGGCTCCCTGCTGGCTGCATAGCCAGGACACCAGGGAGCCTGAGATGGGGCCCACTGCACTCAGTTCACAGACAGCGGAGGCAAGAAGGTTCAGAGCCGGCCTGGGGGCAGCCACAGAGGAGGGGGCTGTCACCTCCACTGGGGACAGGGTGGCTTTTAGGGGAGGTGATCGCTCAAGACCCGGAAGGTGGTGGGGCGCAGTGGCTCATGCCTGTAATCCCAACACTTTGGGAGGCCAAGGAGGGGGTGGATCACCTGAGGTCAGGAGTTTGAGACCAGCCTGGCCAACATGGTGAAACCCCATGTCCACTAAAAATACAAAAATTAACCGCCATGGTGGCGCCTGCCTGTAAATCCAGGAGGCAGAGGTTGCAGTGAGCCAAGATCATGCCATCATTACACTCCAGCCTGGCAACAGAGTGAGACTTTTGTCTCAAAAAAGAGAAAAAAAAAAAAACAATAACAACAACAAAAAACAGACAAACAACAAGATCCTGAAGGACAAACAGGAGTTGGCGTGGCAGAGACAGGGTTTCGGGGACAGGGAGCAGACTCCGCCCAGAGAGGATGGCAGGAACCAGGGTGTGGAGATCACAGACCCCTGGACCCACCCCAAGGGGCCACCACAGGGCAGTGAGTGGGCCTGGCCTCCTGAGACCAGGGACAGGGTGCAGCCAGGCTCTGCGATCTGCTTTGCAATCATGAAGAAATTAGAGCCAGGCTCTGGGCAGAGGGAGCCATTGACAGTTTTCATTTTATTGAGACAGAGTCTTGCTCTGTTGTCCAGGAGGGAGTGCGGTGGCGTGCTCTCACCACAGCCTGAAATTCCTGGGCTCAGGTGACCCTCCTGCCTCAGCCTCTCAAGTAGCTGGGACCACAGGTGTGCACCACCACACCTGGCTAATTTTTTTTTCTTTTCTGTAGAGACTTGTTTTCTTATGGATTTTCTTACTGGGATTATAGGCATGAGCTGCTGCACCCAGCCAGTATGTTAAATAATAACAAGTTTATTAAAAAACAAACAAACAAACGATTTTATTGATTTTTTTTCTTATCTCAAAAATAATCCTTTTGCTACATAAACTTTAGAAAACAGTTAAAGAAGGAACTAGAAATCATTCGCTCTCCCCACCCTGAGCGAACCATGGGAATATGTTGCTATCTGCCTTTCTAGCCCTTTCTCTCTTTTTTTTTTTAGATGGAGTCTCGCTCTGTCTCCAGGCTGGAGTACAGTGGCATGATCTCATCTCACTGCAACCTCCGCCTCCCAGGTTCCAGCGATTCTCTTGCCTCAGCCTCCTGAGTAGCTGGGACTACAGGCGCGCGCCATCACACCCAGCTAATTTTTGTATTTTAGTAGAGACAGGATTTCACCATGTTGGCCAGGATGGTCTGAATATCTTGACCTCGCGATCGGCACCTTGGCCTCCCAAAGTGCTGGGATTACAGGCGTGAGCCACCGCACATGGCCTCTAGCCCTTTCTCTCTAAAAAATGTAGCAGGCTCAAAAGCTCTACCCTGCAAGCAGATGTGCACAGAGGCATCTCTTTATTTTCTGTAACAACAGATGTTTGGAGCCTCTGTTCCCCCAGATGGGGTATACGGCGTGGTACATGAAGACGGGGAAATAACCATGTATTTTAGGATCCAGTGGAGAAGAAGACATTGATGGTGAATGGAAGAGGGAAAGAACTGCCAGAGCAATGTTTGAGTAAGAAGGGACGGGATGCTGTGCTCCATGGAAGGGCCGGCCTTGACCAGACAGGCCTTGGACTTGGCCGTTGCTCCTCCTTCCTTAGCGGGAGAGAAGGTGGGGATGTGGGCCCCAGCGTGGGAGCTGGGGGCACACGCGGGGCATGGGGACAGCCTCTTTCGGTGACTGTGACTTTCTCAGCATCTCTTCTCACTCCATTACATTGCCCTTTTGTTCTACTTCCTAGGAGTCTTTGAAAATTTTGTTTCAAATTTGAAGTAATTATAGAGTCACAGGAAGTTGTAAAAATAGAGTCACCCCGCTTCCCCCAGCGGTGACACCTTACGTAACTGGGGTACAGTATCAAAACCAGGAAGTCAGCTTGCACCTTGGTGTAATTCTGTTAACTAGACTAAGAGCTGATTCAGTTCCTACCAGCCTGTACAAGCATTCATCTGCGTGTACGTGTGTGTAGTTCTTTGCAAACTCGCCCCACATATACAGATTTCAGTAACCACCTCCCCAGCTGAGACTCAGAACTGTTCCATCACTGCAGAGATCTTGCCACCCACCCCCACTCCGCCCCAACCCTACCCCTGCCTGGCAGCGACAAATCTCTTCTCCGTTTCTGTCGTTTTCAGGATGTTATATGAATGCAATCATGCCCTATGTAACCTTTGAGGCATTTTTTTTTCCCACTGAGCCTAAGGCTTTTTTTTCGTTGTTTTTGGTTTTGGTTTTGAGATGGAGTTTGCTCTTGTTGCCCAGGATGGAGTGCAATGGTGTAGTCTCAGCTCACTGCAGCCTCTGCCTTTCAGGTTCAAGCGACTCTCCTGCCTCAGCCTCCCAAGTAGCTAGGATTATAGGTGCCCACCACCACGCCTGGCTAATTTTTGTATTTTTAGTAAAGATGGGGTTTCACCATGTTGACCAGGCTGGTCTCAAACTCCTGACCTCAGGTGATCCACCTGTGTCAGCCTCCCAAAATGCTGGGATTACAGGCGTGAGCCACTGTGCCCGGCCCACCCAAGTTCCTTCATGGATCAACAGTTTGTTCCTTTTCATCACTGAGTAGTACTCCACTATATAAATGACACACCCAAGTTTGTCTACCCATTCACCTGTGGGAAAACATTTGGGTTGTTTTGTGCTTTGGGGCCATTATAAATAAACTTTGTGAAAACTCATGCACAGGCTTTGTGTGAACTTAGGTTTTTGTTTTTCTGGGATGAATGCACAGGCGTGCCACTGCTGGGGTGCAGAGGAAGCGCATGTTTGCTGCTCTTTACTGTCTTTCAGGGTGGTTGCACCATTTTTTGTCCCTACCACCAATGTTTGCAAGATGCAATTTCTCCACACCCTCACTGGCATTGGGTCGTATCACTGTTTTCTGTTTTAGCCATTCTAATAGTGTGTAGTGATGTCTCATCGTGGTTTTAATTTCTATTCTCTAGTATTTACTGATGGTGAATTCCTATCCTGTGCTTATCTGCCCTCTGTGTCTCTACTTTGATGAAATGTCTCCTTCCATCTTTTTTCTCCATTTTCTTTCTTTGTTTTCCTTCCTTCCTTCCTTTTTCTTTCTTTCTCTTTCTTTATTTCTTTCTCCTTTTCTTTCTGTTCTTCTCATGCTCTCTCTCTCTCCCCCCGCTTTCTTTCCTTCTTTTCTTTTTTTTGACAGAGTCTCCTCTGTCACCCAGGCTGGAGTGCAGTGACGAGATCTCAGCTCACTGCAACCTTCGTCTCCTGGGTTCAAGCAGCTCTCCTGCCTCAGCCTCCCGAATAGCTGGGATTACAGGCACCTGCCACCACACCCAGCGAATTTTTGTATTTTTTAGTAGAGACAAGGTTTCACCATATTGGTCAGGCTAGTCTCAAACTCCTGACCTCAGGTGATCCACCAGCCTCAGCCTCCCAAAGTGCTGGGAATACAGGCGTGAGCCCCCGCGCCCAGCCTTTTCTCCCATTTTCTAAAAGTTCTGTTTGTGTCTACTGTGGGGTCTTAAGTGTTCTTTACATTTTTATAGAAACAACACCTTTGTGAGACATGTGCTTTGCACATATTCTCTCCTTGCCTGTGGCTTGTCTTTGCATCTTTCTAACGCAAGAGTTTTTAACGTTTTGAAGTCTAATTGATCCACTTTTCAATCTCATATATCATGCTTTTGGTGCCACATTGCCTAGTCAGAGGTCCTGAAGATGTCCCGCTATTTCTGCGATATTTTAGAAGATCATAGTTTACTTTTAAATTCATGGCCTATTTCAGATGAATGTTTGTATAATTTTTTTCAGGACTTTGGTAGTTGCATTTTTTTCTTCATCTAACTTTTTTCTTTTTTGAAACAGTCTTGCTCTGTCGCCAGGCGCCAGGCTGGAGTGCAGTGGCGTGATCTCAGCTCACTGCAACCTCCACCTCCCGGGTTCAAGCAATTCTCCTGCCTCAGCCTCCCAGGTAGCTGGGACTACAGGCGCACGCCACCAAGCCCAGCTAATTGTTTTTTGTATTTTTAGTAGAGACGGGGTTTCACCATGTTGGCCAGGATGGTCTCGATCTCTTGACCTCGTGATCTGCCCACCTTGGCCTCCCAAAATGCTGGGATTACAGGCTTGAGCCACCACGCCCGGCCCTCATCTATCTTTTAAAACACAACTATAGTGGGATATTAAGACAAAACAGCAGCAAGTCAGGAACATATGATGACGGCAGTCCCTCACTCATTCTCTACTGTACGTGAAGTTCCCAGAGTGAGTGTTATTCACAGGTCCCATTAAGAGATTTGACGTTAGGCTGGATGCAGTGGCTCATGCCTGTAGTCCCAACACTCTGGGAGGCCAAAGTGAGAGGATCACTTGAGTCCAGGAGCTCGAGACCAGCCTGGGCAACATAGCGAGACCCCATCTTTACAAAAATAAAAATAAAAATTTAGCTGGGCATGGTGGTGTGCACCCATGGTCTTGGCTACTTGGGGGGCTGAGGTGGGAGGATCTCTTGAGCCTGGGAGTTTGAAGCTATGTGAAGCTATAGTGAGCTATGATTGCACCACTGCACTCCAGCTTGGGTGACAGAGCAAGACTCTGTCTCTCTAAAAAAAAGAAAGGAGGCCAGGCGCAGTGGCTCACACCTGTAATCCCAGCACTTTGGGAGACCAAGGCGGGTGCATCATGAGGTCAGGAGTTCGAGACCAGCCTGACTAACGCGGTGAAACCCCATCTCTACTAAAAATACAAAAATTAGCTGGGCGTGGTGGCATGCACCTGTAATCCCAGCTACTCAGGAGGCTGAGGTAGGAGAATCACTTGAATCTGGGGAGCAGAGGTTGCAGTGAGCCGAGATCACACCACTGTACTCCATCCAGCCTGGGTGACAGAGCAAGACTTTGTCTCAAAAAGAGAAGAAGGGAAGGGAAAGGAGGGGAGAGGAGGGGAGGGAAAGGTTTGACCCTTAGTCCCGCTCTGGGATGATGCTCGTTATTCTTAGATGCTTCTCTATTGTAATGGTGCCATCTTTCCTGATGTGGATCAAAGTCCACCAGTTCTACTTGACCCATCTTATCCACCTCTTCTTCCTTCCTCTGAGGTAGGAGTTTTCCAGCAAAGAGAGTTGATCAGGAGAGAGAAATCCATTAACAGGAAAGTTTACCTTAAATCAATGACTGGGCGACCCTTTTCATATGTTCTGCGATAGATTGATGTGCTTTACTCAGCGCACATTTGACATCTCCATTCTCGGCGATGTGACCTGGACGAGAGGTGATGGGTATGGTTCAGCTGCCAAGAGTAGAGTAGATGCTGGGTTCTGGAAACAACACAACGCTTCCACCAGCTGTGTGTTCATACACACAGAAAGGTCTTCTCCTCGCCGAGTGAAAACAGCGCTGTCAGCCAGGCACGGTGGCTCACGCCTATCATCCCAGCACTTTGGAAGGCTGAGGCAGGAGGGTTGCTTGAGCCCAGGAGTTGGAGACAACCCTGGGCAACATGGCGAGATCCCCATCTCTACAAAAATAACAAAAAATTAGCTGGGTGTGGTGGCATGTGCCTGTGGTTCCAGCTACTTGGGAGGCTAAGGTGGGAGGATGGCTTGAGCCAGGAGGTCGAAGCTGCAGTGAGCTATGATTGTGCCACTGCACTCCAGCCTGGCCAACAGAGCAAGACCCTGTCTCAAAAAAAAAAAAATTAATGGTTGCATGGCATCTCTTTTATCATTCTTTTATGTTCAACCAACCTAAATAGTTGTGTTTGAAGTGAGTTTCTTGTGGGCAGTATATAGTTGGGTAATGTGTTTTATTTTAAAAATCCACTCTGTCCATCTCTGTCTTTTAATTGGTATGTTTAAACTATTTAATTACTGGCCAGGCACGGTGGCTCACGCCTGTAATCCCAGCACTTTGAGAGACTGAGGCGGGCTGATCACACGGTCAGGAGTTCAAGACCAGCCTGACCAACATGGTGAAACTTCGTCTCTACCAAATATACAAAAATTAGCTGTGTTGCACTGAGCCAAGATCATGTCACTGTACTGTAGCCTGGGCAACAGAGCAAGACTCCATCTCAAAAAAAAAAAAGTAATGATAAAATATTGATACCAGTAGGCTATGATGGGTTACATATGTGTACTGTAATATCTAGAGCTACCATTAAAAAAACTATACTGCAAGATATAATAAAAACACTATCAATCAGTAAAAATTGAATTATAAAAAACGTTCAAGTAACTCATAGGAGGACACAAAAAGGAAACAGAGGAACAAAAAATAGAGGAGACAAACAGAAGACAAATAATAAAATATCAGCCTTCAGCCCTAACATATTGATAATTACTTTTTAAAATTATTATTTAAATAAATACTATTATTATTTATTTACTTTTGAGACAGAGTCTTACTCTGTCACCCCAGCTGGAGACCAGTGGTGCAATCTCAGCTCACTGCAACCTCCGCCTCCCTGGTTCAAGCAATTCTCCTGCCTCAGCCTCCCAAGTATCTGGGATTACAGGTGCCCGCCACCACGCCCAGCTAATTTTTGTGTTTTTAGTAGAGACGGGGTTTCACCATGTTGGCCAGGCTTCTTTTGAACTCCTGACCTTGTGATCCGCCCGCCTCAGCCTCCTAAAGTGCTAGGATTACAGGTGTGAACCACTGTGCCCAGCCTCAGGTGACTGCTTTGTTTACTTGTTTCTATCTTGGTAAATGAGTCCAGAGTAAACAGACAACAACCATCTTGTAATGAAACCCAGGTTCACCTGCTCGCTGTTATTGTAGAAGGCAAAATTTGAGAGGCAAGTGCTGGTGGGAGGAAAAGCAGGTGTATTCGGAGGCCCAGCAGATCGGAAAGATGGCAGACTAGTGCCCTAAACACCATCTTTAGTACAAGTTTCAGGCTCGGTTTATGGTAAGTATAGGGGGAAGAAGAAGGGATTGGGACCAAGAGGTGACGGATGACCACAGACATCTGGGCGCCGGCGAGGGTCGGAGGAGGTTGGAGGCTTCTCAGTCCTTGGCCAGCTCACAGTGCACCTATAAATCTTTAACAAAACTGAGTTAGCTGTTTATATACCTCCCTTTAATCCCAGAGTTAGGTTTGAAAGTCACGTGATTGCTGTTCTTGCATTTTTCCCTCAGTGCTCTAAAACTCTCATAGCCTATGTGCAGGAGTAGGAAAAGGCCCCTTAAGCAAGCGTGGAGTGAGTTGTGCTCATTCTTTTGCTGTTTCGCTGCTGCAATAGTTTTAAACATAGTGGGACCCTGTTGTGTCCCCTGGTGGAAGCTTCTTGCCTCTGGGAACCAGGATCCTTGGAGCTGTGAAGCCTAAAGTCGTGGGATGGAAAGCAGGCATTCCCCGCGTGGGTCACCGGCAGTGATGGACAATGGGGCCCCCCTACTTCCTCCCCTCTGGCTCTCAGAAACCTGTCTTCTATTCACTGGGAAAACAGCACCGTTATGTTAACCTGTGTGCCACACGCTGAAGGACGTGGCCTTGTCCTCACAGTGTCATCTCCAAGCAGGTCCCCTCAGCTGTCATTACAATTCCACCCACCACTCTATCCTACTAGCAGTTTTGGGGTGAGGTACTATGTGGCGGGATCAGAGAATCCCGTGATCCTATGCTCTCCAATAACCTTCTTCTCCATAAAGCGGGTCCCTTGAGCCAAAATGACGTTATGCGGGTCCTCAAGCCAGCGCATCAGACACTCCATGTGCCCCGGGTCTGGTCCTGGCTGATCCCCATCAGCACGAGTCCAGGCCAGAAGAGATCCAGTGACACCCACTTGCCACCACCACCTCGAGAGCTGGCCTCATATATAGCGAGGTCTGGATATTTGGCCGTGGCAGAAGCTAGACACGCCCTGGTGAAGGGACATTCTTGCTATTGGGCCCTGTAGAACCTCCCTCCCTGCTATCATGGCTATGCCAAAGAAGAGCCCATGCACCAGCATCGAATGGCCACAGGTGATGCTGGGGTGGCAGAGGGTGGAGGCTGGCCGGCTGAGGGTGCAGGCTGGCTGGCTGAGGATGGAGGCTGGCTGGCGTCCTGAGATGAGCCATCCTTCCCACCTGGTTGCTCAGAGCCTCGTTCTGCAGTGGGCTCCCTCTGGTGGGTGCCACCATGAGCTGCAAAGGTCCTCGTGCTTTGAGCCCACTCCTGCAGGTCCCCCAGGTCTCTTCCACAATGATTTGTCCCCAGTATTCCATTCTTGCTCCTCTCACCTCCCCAGCCCAGGAGCCATGCTGTTCGCTGCTCATGAATCCATATGGATCCCTACGCTGCATCCCTTCTCTCTGCACGCGGGAGCGCTGCCTGGTGGGCTGCCCGCTCTCAGCTCCCGTGAGCCCAGCCTTCTCTCTCTCATCAGCCGATCTTTGAACCCACAGGTGTGAGCTGATACAGACTCATGAGTGCAACAATCAGGAGACATGGGTGGCCAGGCCATGCTTCTGTGCAACTGGTCAGGCCCAGTCATGGCGGGACTGCTGATGGTTAGCGTGCGCTCAGGATTTGTTGGATTTCTCAGTCCCCAGCTCAGGGTGGGCAGCCCACAGGCGGCACAGTCACAGGACGCCCTGTGGTTAGATGCCCAGCCAGGACCAGGCCCCCCAGCGCACCAGGAGCTGCAGTTTAGAATGGGAAACAGTTCTCCACTGTGGTGTTGCCCTGCTCTGGGACTGCAGTCTTGCCCTGTACTATAGCACTGAACATGGCTGGCCTGACATCCAACCCAGCGCATTCATCCACTGCAGGTCCCTTGAGCGCCACAGGATCTGCCGGCCAAATGGCCCAAGTGTCAGGATTCCTTGTATCTGAGTCTCTGTGGCAGAGTCCTTGCATCAAAGCACCACTTAACCTTGGCATCGTCCATGCCTTTTGATAAGCGTGGGGGAGCCGTCTTACCTAACACAGAATAATCTGTCTATTCGTCTAACACAGCCTACCTAGCATGGTGCTCTGCCGTAGTGGTAGAAGGTGCTATGGGCGTTCACTTGTCTTTTACCTTTCAGGGAACATCCCAGCCTGCCAAAGACTCTTGCCAGGGGCCTCCTGGCCATCTGCCCAGTGGGTGGGGGCAGGATCGAGATTTCCTCCTTCAGGCCTGTAGAGCCACGCCTGGTACTCACTGTTTTAAGTTGAGTTCTCTTGAGGCAGAGTCTGAAACAGGGATTCTTTGCAAGTAATTAGGGAGTGCTTTCAGGAAGAAGAGGAGATTTGTTCATTTTTGTTTTTGTTTTTGAGACGAAGTTTCACTCTTGTTGCGCAGGCTGGAGTGCAATGGCAGAATCTTGGCTCACTGCAACCTCTGCCTCCTGAGTTCAAGCGATTCTCCTGCCTCAGTCTCCCAAGTAGCTGAGATTACAGGCATCTGCCACCATGCCTGGCTAATTTTGGTATTTTTAGCAGAGACAGGGTTTCATCATGTTGGCCAGGCTGGTCTCGAACTCCTGACCTCATATGATCTGCCCGCTTCGGCCTCCCAAAGTGCTAGGATTGCAGGCATGAGCTACCTTGCCTGGCCAGAAGGGGAGATTCGAACACTGACCATAGAGGGCCAGTGCTGTGAGGACTCAGTGAGAAGACAGTCATCCACAAGCCAAGCAGAGGCCTCAGGAGGAGCCAGCCTTGCCACACCCTGACCAAGGACTTCCAGCCTCCAGAGCTGTGAGCAATAAATGACTGTGGTTTAAGTCAGCCAGTCTGGGGTGTTTGTTATGGCAGTCCTCGAAGGCCAGCATGGCCAGGACTCTGCCAGCTCCCTGCTCCGCCTGCCCTTCCTCTGACGGGAGGAGGGGGGAGGAAGTTCAACTGCTTGACTCCATATGAGGCCTCTGCCAGACCCCACAGAGGACTCCATAACGCAGATTGGATCACGGAATCTGTCCTGCCCCAGGTCCATCGGGAACTCATTGCAAGCAACCAGGGGTGAGGACCATGCTCCCTGACACATCATCACATCGGGGTGGGCAGCTCTAGGCACCCGGGGCAAGACTCCAGGGAGGGCTGCAGCACCACCACCTGCAGCTGTGGGACTGGGGGCCAGACCGGCAGGACCCTGCCCACCAAAAAGCCACCCCTAGGCATGTGCCCACGTACCCGTGTTTATTTTGATGTAAAGATGTTTTGAACATTTATTTAACAAAATATATCCATCTCTTGTTTTTACAGATTCTGTTTTGTTTCAGAATTTCATAATAGTCCCATTCACAACAGCCAAAAATGGAAACAGCGAGATGTTCACCAGCAGAGAAAGGGCCAAATTATAATATTACCAGAGAGCTAAATGCCGGCAGCAGTGAAGAGGGACGGATCGTTGGCATTCAGAACAGCATGCGTGAAGTTCATAACCACCATGCTGCGCCGCTGAAGGCCTCGCACTACAAGATTCCCACGGGTTCTATTTTTAACCTACTAAGAAACCCAGCCCACGCCTAATAGAAAATAATATATAATTTGCTTTTTGTTTTTTTGATATCTTTTTTTTTTTTTGAGACACAGCCTTGAGGTGTCACCCAGGCTGGAATGCCGTGGCACAATCTTGGTTCGCTGTAACCTCCACCTTCCGGGTTCAAAAGATTCTCCTGCCTCAACCTCCTGAGTAGCTGGGATAACAGGCGTCCATCACCACACCCAGCTAATTTTTGTATTTTTAGTAGAGACAGAGCTTCGCCATGTTGGCCAGGCTGGTCTCAAACTCCTGACCTCAAGTGATCCTCCCGCCTCTATCTCCCAAAGTGCTAGGATTACACCGAGCAAGCCCGATACCTTTTTTTTTTTTTTTTTGAGATGGAGTCTTGCTTTGTGGCCCAGGCTGGAGTGCAGTGGCGCGATCTTGGCTCACTGCAATCATTGCCTCCCGGGTTCAAGAGATTCTCCATCCTCAGCCTCCTGAGTATCTGGGATTAGAGGTGCCTGCCACCATGCTAGGCCAAATTTTGTATTTTTAGTAGAGACGGGGTTTCACCATGTTGGCCAGGCTGGTCTTGAACTCCTGACCTCAAGTGATCTGCCCGCCTCCGCCTCCCAAAGTGCTGAGATTACAGGCGTGAGTCACCATGCCTGGCCCGATATCTTTTTATCTTAAATATTTACTACTCTGGGATTTATTTCGGTTTGGCATACAAAGTAGAAAGCATCTGAATTTTCTTTCAAATGATCGACCAGATGTCCTGCACAGTTATCGAGCAGTCCATTCTACACCCACTGACGCGAGACGCCACTCCTACCTCTCACTAAATCCTCATCCAGGCCCCGTCTCTTCCCAGCGCCTGCGTTCTCACTCATTGATCTATCCCTTCCTTCCTCCCCAGATTCACATTGCTTTAGTTGATCTAGCTAGTGATGCATTTTAATGTCTGATAGGGTAAGCCCTCTTCATTATTCCTTTATATTTTCACATTTTTCTTGGCTGTTCTCATGCGTTCATGAGCCTTAAAATCACGTTACCACATTTCAGAACACTTGCTGGGCTTTTGTATGGGATTGCTTTAAATTTATAGACTAACTTGGAGGGAAATTACATCTTTATAATATTGTCTTCAGTGCGGCAACATCATAACTCTCTCCTTTTATGCAAAGTGGTTTTTTATATGCCCTGGTGGAGAAGACATTTCTTTTTCTTTTTTCCCATGCATGTGCGTGTGTGTGTTAGTATCTACTCAGCAACCACTTCCCCGGCCTCAGAGCCCCTTTCCTTCCCACTCCCAGGGATGCCGTCCCCACCAACAGGAGCCATGAACCAATAGGAGCCAATCAGAGAACTCCATCTCCCTGACCGCAGCGATTGATCACAGCCCGGGTCAGATCCGTCGGCCCCTTCGTGAGATTGGATACATGGGAGTTGGGAAATGAAGGCGTTCCCTTTCTCTGGAATTACCACCTGTAAGGATGGGGTTGGTCTGGGGGGAGTCTGCCTGCCTGAGAAACGCAACAATAAAAATAACATTCCCAGAGCCCTTGCTGTGCGCCAGGCCCTGTTCTCCAAGGTTTACACGAATGGACTGATGTCCTCACAATGACCGTGTGGGAACTCTTAGATAGGAGTGGTGTTCAAAACATTTAATAGCTGGGCCACGCATGGTGACTCACACCTGTAATCCCAGCACTATGGGAGACTGAGGCAGGAGAATCGCTTGAGGCCAGGAGTTCAAGACCAGCCTGGGCAACATAGTGAGACCCCCGTCTCTAAAAAAATTAATAAATTAGCCAAGCATGGTGGTGGGCACCTGTAGTTCCAGCTACTCAGGAGGCTGAGGCAAGAGAAATTGTTTGAGCCCAGGAGGTCGAGGCTGCAGTGAACTAGGATTGTACCACTGTACTTCAGCCTGAGCCACAGAGTGAGACCCCATCTCAAAATAATAATAATAATGATAATGACTGGCAGGACCCCGGCACTGCTTGGTTGAAATGGACCCCACACCAGTGTATGCCAGCCGCATCTCAGCTCTGTTGGTCAGAGTCATCGTCATCCCGTTTACAAGGGTGGAAACGGGGCACAGAGAAGTTTCATAACTTGTCTAAGATATGGCAGCTGGTCATGGTGGAGCCTGGGTTCCCTCCTAAACCTGGAAAGTGGACCAGGAGTGTGTGCTACAGGCGGCAGACCCACACAGTGGCCGGTCTGAGGAGGGCAGGTCAGGGGAGCAGTGGGGACCCTCACCCCCAGCTGGGAGGACAGTCATCCTTGTCGGAGGGTGGCAGGTTGGTTAAGGGGCCTTTCTACTGGGATGCATCCCTTGCCTGCAGAGCCTGGAGCTCCAGGGTGGGAAATGTTCCCAGCATGGAGCACTCATGGAGGTTCCATGTGATTTTATTTATTTATTTATTTATTTATATTTTTTGAGATGGAGTCTCACTCTGTCGCCAGGCTGGAGTGCAGTGGGGCGATCTCAGCTCACTGCAACCTCTGCCTCAGTGATTCTTCTCCCTCAGTGATTCTTCTCCCTCAGCCTCCCGAGTAGCTGGGACCACAGGCACCTGCCACCATACCCGGCTAAGTTTTACATATTTAGTAAAGACAGGGTTTCACCATTTTGGCAGGATGGTCTCCATCTCTTGACCTTGTGATCCACCCACCTCGGCCTCCCAAAGTGCTGGGATTACAGGTATGAACCACCGTGCCCGGCTCCCCTTGTGACTTTTGATACAATCCCATAAGGAAGTCAAGTGGTGGCTCTCACCTGTAACCCCAGCACTTTGAGAGGCCAAGGAGGGAGGACTGCTTGAGCCCAGGCGTTTGAGACAAGCCTGTGCAATATGATAAAACCCCATCTCTACTAAAAATACAAAAATTAGGCAGGCATGGTGGCACAAGCTGGTGGTCCTAGCTATGCAGGAGGCTGAGGTGAGAGGATCCCCTGAGCCTGGGTTAAGTCAAGGCTGCAGTGAGCTGTGATTGTGCCGATGCACTTCAGCCTGGATGACAGAGCAAGACCCTGTCTCAAGGAAATTAATGATAATAATGGCAAGGACAGGAATGCAGCTGTGCACATTTTATTTTATTAAATTTCATGTATATAATCATTCCAGTCAAAAAATAATAAATGAATTTTATAAAACCAAAATATCTCCAAAGCTATAATTTAGGCAACATCTTTATTTTCTTGACTCATTCTTTAGTTTTAAAATAAAATTGGCTGGGTGTGGTGGCTTATGCCTGTAATCCCAGCACTTTGGGAGGCCAAGATGGGCGGATCACCTGGGGTCAGGAGTTCGAGACCAGCCTGGCCAACGTGGTGAAACCCCATCTCTACTAAAAATACAAAAATTAGGCAGGCATGATGGCACATGCCTGTAATCCCAGGTACTCGGGAGGCTGGGGCAGGAGAATGGCTTGAACCTAGGAGGCGGAGGTTGCAGTGAGCAGAGATTGTGCCACTGCACTCCAGCCTGGGTGACAGAGTGAGACTGTCTCAAAAAAAAAAAAAATTAACAACTAAGAATAAATGTCAATTAAAAAGAGTCCCTTTCAGTAAAACATCTCACATATGAAAATTTGCATGCACGAAACCAAAATATTATACTTTGCAATTCATACTCTGTGTCACCTTTGAATTTTAAACCCAGATACAGTCTCCATGTGGTCACAGAGAATAAAGGGCTGATGGGAGTCAGGTTCTGTCTCTTTGCTTTCACGTTGCTATGTGTGCTGGGCAGAGTGATGGCCCTGAAGATGCCCAGGTCTGGACCTCCAGGACCCGTGACCCTGGTGCCTTGTGTGGCAACAGAGGCTTTGCAGATGTGACCCTGGCTGCCTCTGCAGAAAGGGTTTCCTGGGTTCTTTAGGTGGGCAGGTTATCACAAGGGTCCTTAGAAGAGGGGGGCCTGGAACATCTGGGCACAGGAGATGGTGCCCTGGAGATTCTGAGGATGGAGGAAGGGCTCCTTGCCAGGGAATGCAGGTGCCTCCAGGAGCTGGAAAAGCCAGGAAACAGATCCTCTCTGAGCCTTCAGAAGGAATCAGTCCTGTGGACACCTTGATTTTAGCCCAGGGAGACCCAATTTGGACTTTACACCTATCCTATGGAACTGTATGAATAAGTTTATATTATTTTAAGCCACTAAATTTGTGCCAATTCATTACAGCAGCCATAGAAAACGAATGCACTGGGTTACAGTTTTTTTGTTTTTGTTTTTGTTGAGATGGAGTCTCACTCTGTCACCTAGGCTGGAGTGCACTGGTACAATCTCAGCTCACTGCAACTTCTGCCTCCCAGGTTTAAGTGATTCTCCTGCCTCGGCCTCTCAAGTAGCTGGGATTACAGGCGCCTGCCACCACGCCTGGCTAATTTTGGTATTTTTAGTGGAGAGAGGGTTTCACCATGTTGGCCAGGTTGGTTTCGAACTCCTGACCTCAGATGATCAGCCCACCTCAGCCTCCCAAAGTGCTGGGATTATAGGTGTGAGCCACCATGCCTGGTCTGGGTTACATTTTTTTTTTTTAAGACAGGGTCTTGCTCTGTCGCCCAGGCTGGAGTACAGTGGCAAGATCATGGCTCACTGCAGCCTCCAGCTCCTGAGCTCAAGAGATCCTTCCACCTCACCCTCCTGAGTAACTGGGATTACAGGCATGTGCCTCCATGCTGGCTAATTTTAAACATTTTTTGTAGGGACAAGGGTCTCACTATGTTGCCCAGGTTGGTCTTAAACTCTTGGACTCAAGCGATCCTCCTGCCTCGACCTCACAAGGTGTTGGGATTACAGACGTGAACCACTGTGCCTGGACAATTGTTTATTTTATTTCATTTTATTTATTTATTTATTGAGACTGTCGCCCAGGCTTAATGCAGTAGTGTGATCTCGGCTCACTGCAGCCTCTACCTCCCAGGTTCAAGCAATTCTCCTGTCTCAGCCTCCCAAGTAGCAGGGATTGCAGGCATGTGCCACCATGCTTGGCTAATTTTTGTATTTTTTTGTATTTTTAGTGAAGACGGGGTTTCACCTTGTTGGCCAGGATGGTCTCGATCTCCTGACCTCATGATCCACCCACCCTGGCCTCCCAAAATGCTGAGATTACGGCATTAGCCACTGCACCCAGCCTGCCAATTGTTAATTTTGAACCTATTACTCAAAGCTAGGAAAATATAAGACAACAAGGTGAAAACCAAAACTGTGAGCCCAAATGACTCCAAACCTTTGTGAACTTACACCCAGAATAAACATGTGTCTGTGTGTGTGTGTGTGTGTGTGTGTGTGTGTTTGTGTGTGTGTGTGTGTGTATGTGTGTTGGGGCCGGGCGTGTCACTGGGAATTCTCTGAATTAACTTCATGTCTTCCATGGTGTTTATTAAAGGCTAAGAAGTGCAAACCCACTAAGTAGCAGGGCACACGCTGCATCACTTTGCTCAGGCTGCCTTTACAAAGTGCCACATGCTAGGGAGCTCCAACAACAGAAACAGATTGTCCCAAGCTCAGGAGGCCGGACACCCAAAAGCAAGGCATGGGCAGGGCTGGTTCATCCCCAGAACTGTCAGGGAGAGTCTGTCCCTGGCTCTCTCATTTAGCCTATGGTTGTTGGAGGGCAGCCTTTGGGGATCCCTGGGCTTGTAGAAGAATCATCCGATCTCTGCCTTCATCTTCACACGTGCATCTCTGTCTCTGTGTCCAAATTTCCCCTTTTAATGGGGTCACCCTACTGACTTCATCTTACCTTGATCATCTGCAAAAACACTGTTTCCAAACAAGGTCCCATCCGCATGCACTGGTGGTTAGGACTTTAACATTCAACCTGTGACCCGCATGCACACGTGCAACCCATGTGAGGAAACCACAGCCACGCCATTTTAACTCTGTGTGTGTGTATCTGTGTGTGTACACGTGCCTATGTGCATACACATGTAGGAAGTAGAAAAGTTCCTTTTTAAAGTTTCCTTTCTTGGTAAAGAATAAGTGTGCTAATAACTTTGCTAAGCCCTATGCTATGTAGCTGTTAAAACATACCATGCTTACAGGAACCTAGTACATTCTATTCCTTGTACTTTAACCAAGATATCTGTGCTGGATGTGCTCACAGGCATGTCCCAGCTCTCCATTGCTTTTACCTGTTTAGAAAAGTTTTAAGTTATTAGCCAATCAGGTTTTAGTCTAGATTGTGAGGTCTGGCTCCAGCCAGTGGAGATCAGACACAGCAGTAAAGATGACCCCAAATGCGTAAGGGATAAATTTGTGTGTTTTCCTTTGTTCATTGTACTCTCATGGCACAATGGCTAGCGAGGGTACCCTTCCTGCAGTCCAGGAAGTAAAAATTGCATTGCTGAAAGATCCTTTGTCTCAGTGCTGATTTTTCTTTGCAGCACTGAGCCTCTATTTCCAACACACCACACACACACACACACACACACACACACACACACACACACACACACAGAGTTAAAATTCACCAGGGAGAGCAGCAGGTGTTTAGAGCAGAGACACCATGGCGCCCACACACACTTCATTTGAGATCCTGCAACCAGTTGGCCTGGGGAATGAGTGAGACCACCCATCTCTGTCTCTGCTCATGCAGCTTCAGGTGCGTTCTGTCACTCCAACAAGAAAACGCTACGTTGATGTTCACTCTAAGGTCGTGGCATTTTTTTCTGAGACCTAATGCATTTTTAATTTCATGTTGTTATTTTGAATGGGCTCTTTCCCCCCACGTTATTCTGATGGCTATTGCTAATATGCAGGAAAAAAAGTATTTAGCCGGGTGCAGTGGCTCACGCCTGTAATCCCAGCACTTTGGGAGGTGGGCGGATCACTTGAGGTCAGGAGTTCGAAACTAGCCTGGCCAACATAGTGAAACCCCGTCTCTATTAAAAATACAAAAATTAGCTGGGCATGGTGGCAGGCGCCTGTAATCCCAGCTACTCAGAAGACTGAAGCAGGAGACTCACTTGAACCTGGGAGGCAGAGGTTGCAGTGAGCCAAGATCGTACCGCTGCATTCCAGCCTGAGAGACAGAGCAAGACTCCTTCTCAAAAAAAAAAAAAAATATTGAAATACATCTTTCTTTTTAGAGTTTTTTGAATTTACATAGAGTAAAAGTCAGCTTTTCTGGCATGCAATTCTAAGAATTGAACAAATGCACAGAGTCACGTAACCACCACCAAAATCAAGGTGCAGTTCCTTAAAGATAGTGCTCAGGTGCTGAGCCTCTGCAATCAGCCTTCCTTGAACACCTGAGCCTCGCCTTGTGCCCCTCTCAGTGCTGTGGGCTGCCCCATCCAGGCACCCTGCAGCATCATCCAGACCCAAAGCTCCTCCAGCGGAAGCCTTCAGAGCCTGGCTTCCTTCAGTTGGCGTCAGGCGTCTGATTGATTCGCGTAGGTACACGTGTCCTTTTCATTGCTGAGTAGTATTCCTTAGTATGAAGGCACCACGGTTTCCTTATGCACCAGTCCAAGGTTGAGTTCCGTCTTTGGTAAACATGAACAAAGCTGTTATAAACTTGCAGGCATTGGTTTTCGTGTGAGCATAATTTTTCAGTTTTCTGGCATAGATATCCATGATATTGAGGCAGGAGAGTAGGGAATGAGGGTAAGCAGGGGTTAAGGGAGGAGCAAAAGACCAGCAGGTGCAGCCAGTCCTAGGCAAGATGAGGCAGCACACAGGCTACGTTGAACCTGTGAAGAGACAGGAGTCTCCACTTCAGCCTCTGATTGGCCACGGGCCAAGCCATAGGGAGTAACCAATCGGAGGCCTCTAAAGGGCACCTAGGGGTGGTGCCAAGTTTTCTTGGCCCTATAAAAGCCGTGGGAGCATTACCATCTGGAGGCTCTTGACCACTTGCTCCAGCTTCTTCTGCTCTGTGAATTGTGCCTTCGTTCCTCCTCCGTCCTTTTGTCTTCTTGTTTGTCTTTCATTGCTTCATTGTCTTGTTGCTTTGTGTGTGCATTTTGTTTGATTCTTTCTTCAACATGCCAAGACTCTGGACAACCTCCAGCCAAGACCTTCCATCTGGTACCACATGTTGGCAAGCAGGCCAGGAGGTGAGCCCAAATCTGGGGGTTTGCTTTCCTTCTCTTTGTCAAAGCTGTCATCTGTGGGCGCGGGTTGGGTAGTGAAAGGCCACCAGGGAACCCACTGGTTGACACCTCCGGTGACAGGATAACACGGTCACGGAACAGGACATTCAGATCCTGCCAAGCGCAAGACACGTCCAGGAAACGCAGGACATTGTTTGTACAGCAGAATGTCTGAGGAGGTGAGAGCGCCGGTGTTCCGATGTCTGTGTCCCTGTGCCTTATGGGGAGGTGGTGGTGCGGAGTTACATTTATAGATTTCTTCTTCTTAGAGTGGGGCAGGGGATTCTCATTTTATCTATGATTTTTTTTTTTTTGCATGAGAACCCAGAATTCTTCATCGTTCCTCAGGACAGATCCCTAATTTGTTTCTTAATAGTTTTAAGGTTTGTTGTAAGGTCCTGTGTCTCAAGAGGGTTACAGGCTGAAAAAGCTTATTTCACTTGATGGGAGGCATAAAGCCCAGCATTGCATTCCAGGACTAAGGGAATCACAGGAAATCATTCCATCACCTATGGGGGGAAGCCTCCAAAACAGCGCCGGTGCCCCTCCTCAGGTTCAATATGTCTGACACCCTAAGGCTGGGGACATCGCCTGCCACCCTCAGGTCAGAGACATCCGCAATATATAGGCCCTCCTTATGGGATACACCTTCCAGAATCCTTCAATCTGTAAAGCTTCTAACAGTGGCCCTCAAAAAGAAAGTCCTAAGGCTGGGCATGGTGGCTCATGCCTGTAATCCCAGCACTTTGGGAGGCTGAGGCAGGCAGATCACCTGATGTCAGGAGTTCAAGGTCAACCTGGCCAACATGGTGAAACCCTATCTCTATTAAAAACACAAAAATTAGTTGGGCATGGTGGCTGGCACCAACTACTCAGGAGGCTGAGGCAGGAAAATGGCTTGAACCTGGGAGGCGGAGGTTGCAGTGAGCTGAGATCATGCCACTGCACTCCAGCCTGGGTAACAGAGTGAGACTCAGTCTCGGAAAAAAAAAAGTCCTAAGACTGAGCCGGACATTGTGGATGACCTCCTCTTACAAAGGCCACTTGTCTCTCAAGGGGAACTATGGCTGCCCCCATATAACCCCTTGCCAAATGTGCCAACCATGCAAGGCAGCTGGAGGAGGAACTAATCCTGCTCTGCCCCCCACATCCCAGAGTGCACCACCCTATTCAGCAGCTCCCACAGCACCGTCGCCTCTCAGGGAAGGAGTGGGGGCCAGTCCAGTGCAAGTCCCATTTTCCATAACTGACATCCAGCCATGTCAGGGAACATGGGGAAGGTACTCCGAGGGTTCTGGCGGGTCTGTGGATGGGTTCCAAACCTTGGTTTGCAGTGAAGACCTTCCAGCCAGTAACAATGGGATTGCTAGCTCATGAGGTCACTGTATGTCTAAGAAACTGTGAAACTGTCTTCCAGAGTGGCCATGCCATTGGACATTTCCTCCAGCCACAGAAAATAATTCTGGTTGTTTTAACTTCTCACCAGCATTTCACATTGCCCAATTTATTTCTTTAACCATTCTTTGTTATCATTATTTTTAGAAACAGGGTACTCTGTGGCCCAGACTGGAGTGTGACGGTGCAGTCCCAGCTCACTGCAGCCTTGAACACTTGTTTGTCACCAGTCCATAGACATTTGGTTTGTTTTTTTTTTTTTTTTTTAATATTTATTCATTTATTAAGATGGAGTCTCACTCTGTTGCCCAGGGTGGAGTGCAGTGACACAATCTCCACCCCCCGGTTCAAGTGATTCTCATGCCTCAGCCTCCCAAGTAGCTGGGACTACAGGCACCCACCACCACGCCAGAATAATTTTTGTATTTTTAGTAGAGATGGAGTTTTACCACTTTGATCAGGCTGGTCTCCAACTCCTGACCTCAGGTGACCTACCAGCCTCGGGCTCCCATGGTGCTGATTACAGGTGTGAGCCACCGTGCCTGGCCAATTTTCGTATATTGACCTTATTTCCTGTGACCTTGCTTAACTCATTTATTAGCTGCAGAAGCATTTTTGGAGATTCCATGGGATTTTGTTTTATTTCAAACTGATCATTCTCTTTCAAGTGTTGTGCTTAAACCATTTACATTTGCTTTTTTTTTAGTTTTAAAATTTAAAAATAATTTTATTAAACAAATTTTAGGCCAGGCACAGTGGCTCAAACCTGTAATCCCAGCACTTTGGGAAGCTGAGGTGGGCAGACCACTTGAGGTCAGGAGTTCAAGACTTGCCTGGTCAACGTAGCAAAACCCCATCTCCACTAAAAAAAATGCAAAAAATAGCTAGGCATGGTGGCGGGCACCTGTAATCCCAGGTACCCTGGAGGCTGAGGCAGGAGAATCACTCAAACCTCGGAGGCGGAGGTTGTAGTGAGCTGAGATCACACCACTGCACTCCAGCCTGGGTGATAGAGCAATATTCCATCTCAAAAAAAAATGCATATTGACAAATTATTATTTTTGGGGTGCAAAGTGACATCATGATATACATACACAGTGTGGAATGACCAAATCAAGCTAATCAATATATCCATCCCGTCAAACACTTACCATGTATTTGTCTTAACTGAAACTTTGTCCTGTTTGACCAACATCTCCCCATTCTCCCCACTCCCCAGCCTCTGACAACCACCATTCAACTCTCTGCTTCTGAGTTTTGTTTTAGATTCCACGTAGGAGTGAGAGCATGCGGTATTTCTTTCTTTGTGTGGCTTATTTCACTTGGCATAATGTCCTCTGGGTTTTCCACGCTGTTGCAAAGGACAAAATTTCCTGCTTTTTCAAGGCTGAATAGTATCCCATTGTAGTATAAAACATTTTCTTTATTCATTCACCCATGGATGCACACCCAGTTGGATCCCATAACTTGGCTATTGTAAATAATGTTCAGTGAACAGGGTAGGGCAGATATCTCTTCAACATACTGATTTCAAATCCTTAGTGTAGACATCAAGAAGTGAGATTGCTGGATCACATGGTCATCCATCCTATTTTTAGTTTTTTGAGGAACCTCCATCGTGTTTTCTATCATGGCTGTAGTAATTTACATTCCTGCCCACAGTATACAAAGGTTTCTTTTGTTCCATGTTCTCACCAACACTTGCTATCTTTCTTTCTTTTTTTTTTTTTTTTTTGTGATAGATTCTAACTATGTGCCCCCAAGCTGGAGTGCATTGGTGCAATCTTGGCTCATGGCAACCTCTGCCTCCCAGGTTCAGGAGATTCTCCTGTCTCAGTCTCCTGAGTGGCTGGGACTACAGGCATGTGCCACCACACCTGGCTAATTTTTTGTATTTTTAGTAGAGATGGGGTTTCATCATGTTGGTCAGGCTGGTCTTGATCTCCTGGCCTCAAGTGACCTGCCCACCTCAGCCTCCCAAAGTGCTGGGACTACAAGCATGAGTCATCACACCTGGCCTCTTTCATCTTTTTGATATTAGTCAACCTAACAGACATGAGGTGAATCTCATTGTAGGTTTGATTTGCACATTTTCCTGATGGTTAGTGATGATGAGCACATTTTCATTACTTGTTGATCATTTGCAGTCGTCTTTAGAGAAATGTCTATTCAGGCCCTTTGCCAAAGTTGTTTCCTTGCTGTTGAGTTGTGTGAGTTTCTTCTCTATTTTGGATATTAAGCCCTTATTAGATGTGTGGCTTGCAAATGTTTTTTTCTCAGCCTCTCAGATGTCTCTTCACTCTTAATTATTTCCTGTGCTGTGCAGAAGCTTTCAGTTTGACATAATCCCTCTTGCCTATTTTTGCTTTTGTTGGCTGAGCTTTTGGAGTCAAATCCAAAGTCTCATTGCCCAGGCCAATCTCCTGTAGTTTCTCCTGTGTTTTCTTCTAGTGGATTTACAGTTTCAGGTCCTACGTTAAGTCTCTAATCCAGTTTGGGTTTTTTTTTTTTTAATGTGGTATGAGACAAGGGGGCTTATTTCATTCTTCTGCCTGTGAATACCCAGTTTTCCTAAACTCTTCATTACAGAGACTGTTCTTTTCCCATTGTGTGTTCTTGGTAATTCTGCTGCAAATTGATTGATCAGTGCATGGATTCATTTCTGGGCTCTGTACTCTGTTTCATTGGCTGATGCATCTGTTTTTATGCTGGTAACATGCTATTTTATCTATCTAACCATCTATCTATCTATCTATCTATCTATCTAGAGATGGAATCTCGCTCTATCACCCAGGCTGGAGTGCAGTGGTATGATCTCGGCTCACTGCAACCTCCACCTGGGTTCAAGCAATTCTCCTGCTTCAGTCCCACAAGTAGCTGGGATTACAGACATGCACCACCATGCCAAGCTAATTTTTGTATTTTTGGTAGAGACGGGGTTTCACCATTTTGGCCAGGCTGATCTCAAACTCCTGACCTCAGGGAATCCACCCGTCTCAGCCACCCAAAGTGCTGGGATTACAGGCATGAGCCACTGTGTCTGGTCCAATATGCTGTTTTAATTACTTTAGCTTTTGTAATATAGTTTGAAGTCAGGTAGTGTGATGCCTCCAGCTTTGTTCTTTTAGCTCAAGATTGAGCTCTGTGTGTGTGTGTGTGTGTCCATATGAATTTTAGGATGTTTTTTCTATTTCTGTGAAATGGGACATTGGAATTTTGATATAAATTGCACTATATCTGTAGATAGCTTTGGGTAGTATGAACATTTTAACAATATTCTTCCAGTCCATGAACATGAAATATCTCTCCATTTATTTGTGTTTTCTTTAATTTCTTTTATCATTGTGTTATAGTTTTCAGTATACAGATCCTTCTCCTGACTGGTTAAATTTATTCCTAAGTATTTTCTTGTTTTGTTGTTGTTGTAAATGTGGAACAGTTTTCTTGGTTTCTTTTTCAGATAGTCTGTTGTTAGTGTATAGGAATGCTACTGACTTTTGTGTGTTGATTTTATATTCTGCAACTTTACCACATTCATTATTAGTTATAAAAGGTTTTTTAAAAACCATTTATATTTAATGTGATTATTAAATTGGCTGAATTTAGAGGCTCCATTTTGTTATTTGCTTTTGGTTTGTCACATCTGTTTTAAATTCAGCTGTTGGATTATTTGAGTGGTTTTTTTGGTTTGTTTTTTTTTTTTTGTATTCCACTTTATATATCTATTGGCTTTTTTGGCTATATTTTTTTGTATTTTTTTAATGGTTGCGTTAGAGATTATGGTGTATATAGTGCAACTTTTCACAGTCTATGTGAAGAAAATATTTTACCACTTCAAGTGCATATCATAAATGTAGAATCCTACCTTTATGTTAAGATTGTCGTACATATTATGTCCACATACATTGAAAACCACCCAGATAAATGTTATAATTTTTGCTTTCAATGGTTATATGTATTCTAAGAACTTAAGAAAAAGCCTATTATATTTAGCTGATATTTGTGTTTCTACTGCTTTTCCTTTATCCCTAAGTTCCAATTTCCCTCTAGCAACATTTCCTTTCAGTCTGAAGAATTTCCTTTAGCATTTCATTAAAAGAAGGTCCACTGGTAACAAATTCTCTTAATTTTTTTTCCTCTGAAAATATCTTCATTTACCTTCATTCCTGAAGGATATTTTTGCTGGACATAGAATTGTAGGTTGACAGTTTTTTTCTTTTCTTTTTCTTTTTTTTTTTTTTTTTTTGAGACAGAATCTTCCTCGATTGCCAGCCTGGAGTGTGGTGGTGTGATCTCGGCTCACTGCAACCTCCACCTCCGAGGTTCAACTGATTCTCATGCCTCAGCCTCCCAAGTAGTTGGGATTACAGGCATGTGCCACCATGCCTGGCTAATTTTTGTATTTTTAGTAGAGATGGGGTTTCATCATATTGGCCATGATGGTCTCCATCTCTTGACCTCATGATCTGCCCACCTCAGCCTCCTAAAGTGCTGGGATTACAGGTGTGAGCCACCGCGCCCAGCCAACAGTTCTTTTCTTTAAGCAGTTTAAGTGTGTTTTCTGAGGATAAACCCACAGTTATATGAGCCATTGTTTTTCCCATGGTTATCATGTTCTTCCACCTGCCCTCAAGACTTCATTATTTTTTAAAATTATTTATTTATTTATTTTGAAATGGAGTTTTACTCTTGTTGCCCGGGCTGGAGTGCAATTCCACCATCTTGGCTCACTGAAACCTCTACCTCCCAGGTTCAAGTGATTCTCCTGCCTCAGCCTCCTGAGTAGCTAGGATTACAGGTGCCCACTATCCTCCCATTCACTTCCAGATTGCTCATCTTAACCTCATGAATTTAAAAAAAAGTTATCTTCTGGGTTATTCTTGGACTGGTGTCTGTTGATTGTCTTTTTTTTCTTGAATATTGCTCAGCTCTTTTCTTTCTCTTTCTTTCTTTCCTTTCCTTTCCCCTTCCTTCCTTCCTCTCTTTTTTATTTCTTTCTTTTTCTCTCTCTTTCTTTCTCTCTCTCTTTCTTTTCTTTCACAGGATCTCACTCTGTTGCCCAGGCTGGAATGCAGTGGTGAGATCTCAGCTCACTGCAGCCTCTGCCTTCTGGGTTCAAGTGATTCTCCTGCCTCAGCCTCCAAGTAGCTGGGATTACAGGTGCACACCACCACACCCAACAAATTTTTGTATTTTTAGTAGAGACTGAGTTTCACCATGTTGGCCTGGCTGGTCTTGGACTCCTGACCTCAGGCAGTCTACCTGCGTTGGCCTCCTTAAGTGCTGGGATTACAGGCGTGAGCCACTGCAACCAGCCTTGGTCGACTTTTCCTGTATCTTTTGTGGGTCGAGTAATTTTGGAGAGTAGCTGGACATTTTAAATTCTATGTTGTAAGGCTCTAGGTCCCACTTAGCACCCTGGAGAAGGTTGCCTTGCTGTTGTTGCCTTAGTAGGCAGTGGTTCTGCTGACCAGGTGTAGGGCACACATTCTGCCTTTCTCTCCATAGGTGGTGGTTCCAACATCAGCGCCGTTTCCAAAGTCCTTCCAACGTTTGTTGGGTCTACCTGGTGTGTGGGCCCCAGAGGACTGGTCTGGGGTTTGGATGGAGTACATGGTAGTTCAGATCTTGAAGCCTGACATACTCCTTGGGAACATTGCAGGAGTAGCTCAGGCCTGAGCCTGGGACTTCTATTGGTTCATACGCTGGGTGGGGCAATGTCTTTCTCTAGCTCATTCTTTTCTTCGATTTCTTCCACATCCTCAGTCTTGCAGGGGCCCCCTTTCTCTGTCTTCTGGCTAGACATATTTTTCCCCTGGGTTTTTACTGTTAGTACCTATTGTACAGCACTGGGATTTGGCCCATATGTGGGCCAATGCTGGGGGTCAGCAGAAGGAAGAACGGTGCAAAACTCACCCTCACTTGCAGTTGTTATTGAACCTTTGACTTCAGTCACTAGTCTACCTGCTATTATTGGCTCTTCATAGGCCTCAGGCAGTTGATTTTCATATTCTGTTCCAAAGTTTGTGTTGTGATCAATGAGGGAGAGAGGCTATGTTACTGGTGGGGGGTATCCAGGTTCTTGGCATCTTAAACAAAGAATTGGACAAAACGCACTAACAGGCTGGGGATGGTAGCAGCTCATGCCTGTAATCCCAGCAGTTTTGGAGACTGAGGTGGGTGGATCACCTGAGGTCAGGAGTTTGAGACCAGCCTGGCCAACTAAGGTGAAATCCCATCTCTACTAAAAGTACAAAAATTAGCTGGGTGTGGTGGTGGGTACCTGTAATCCCAGATACTTGGGAGGCAGGAGAATCACTTGAACCTAGGAGATGGAGGTTGCAGTGAGCTGAGATTGCACCACTGCACTCCAGCCTGGGTGATGGAGCAAGACTCCATCTCAAAACAACAACAATGAAACTGCACAAACAAAGCAAGGAAAGAATGAAGCAACAAAAGCAGAGATTTATTGAAAACACAAGTATACTCCACAGGGCGGGAGCAGGCCTGAGCATAGGGGTTCAAGAGCCTGGTTACTGAATTTTCTGGGGTTTATATACCCCCTAGAGGTTTCCCATTGGTTACTCAGTGTACACCTATGTAAATGAAGTAGTGGTCTGCAGTTAGTCTGATTGGTTGCAGAAAGTGGCTAATCAGAGGCTGAAGTGAAATTACAAAATTACATCCTGTGGAAATGTCTGATTGGTTGCAGAAAGTGACCAATCAGAGGCTGAAATGAAGTTATAAAGTTAAACTCCTATTGCAAATGAAGACTTGGCCCAGGACCAGCCTGATTGGTTGCAGGAGGGGACCAATCAGAGATACTCTCAATTTTTCATCTGCCTCACAGAAAAGCAGGGGTGGTGCCAAGGGAATAGCCTCTGGTTCTTTTGTTACTTGGGCATAGAAATTGGTGCTTTCCTTTGGATTTAGTTCTAGGAAGTCAGGATGAATTGGTTTTCGGTTCCCTGCCTCCAGATCCTATTCTCTTTCCTCAGCGACAGTTTTCTCCATCTCGGCTGGCACTAGAATTCAGAATCCACATTTTTAATCTGACCGCTTTATTGGGCTCTTATGAATTCCAATACTTTTTTAAAAATAAACTATTTGATATGCAATAACATATAAAAATAGATATAAAAATCAGGGAATTTAGGAACAGAATAAATACCTGGGAACATCTTATGCTCCTTGTGCAATTGGTTTATTCCATCCCCTGGACCCCAGAGGTTACCACTAGTCTGAATTAATTTTTATTATCATGACACTGCTTTTCCTTATAATTAAACTACTTTTAGGTACATCCATAAATAGTGTTTACTTGTTAATTAGTTTAATTAGACATAAAAATGGCATCAGTGCATGTATTCTGTTCTTTTGCAACTTGTTTTTTTTCTTTCTTTCTTTTTTTTTTTTTTTTTTAAGAAACAGGGTGTGTCTTTGTTGTACAGGCTGGAGTGCAGTGGCTTACTGCAGCCTCAAACTCCTGGGCTCCAGTGATCATCCTGCCTCAGCCATGCAAATAGCTGAGATTACAGATGCACGCACCACTGTGCTCAGCTAATTCTTTTTATTTTTGTTGAGATGTGGTCTTGTTATGTTGCCCAGGCTGATCTTGAACTCATGTCCTCCAGCCATCTTTCCACCTCAGCCTCCCAAAGCACTGGGATTACAGACATGAGCCACTGTGCCTGGCCCCTCCAACTTGTTTTTTTATTGAAAATTATTTTAAGATTCATCTACTGATGGGCATGGCTGTAGTTCTTTAATCTCCAGTTCTGCATTGTAAATCACTGTATGAATATATATCCATATGTTTATTCATTCATCTGTTAAATGGAAATTTAGTTTTTTCTGGTGTTTTGATCTTATGAACAATGATGTAGTGGCCCTTCCTGTCCTGGGGCCCTTGTGCAAAAGTTTCTCTCAGGACTGTACCTAGGAGTGGAATTGCTGGGCCAAAGGCTATCGCATCATTGGCATGGCTAGATCATTTGAAATTCATTTTCAGAGCAGCCATACCAATGTATCCCTCCATCAGTACACAAGAGTCTCTGCCAACCAGCATCCTTGCTAACACCTGATATCATCAGATGTGATCTTTGCTGTCAGTCTAGTCTGTATAAAATGGTGCCCCATTAAAGTTTTCATTTTCATTTCTTGGAATAGTTTGAGATGGACCCTTGTTAGCTATGTTTGTTTTATTTTCAGTGAGAGCTTATTCATGCCTTTATCCATCTTTCCATCGGGTTGTCATTTTTCTCTTTTGGATTTTAGGAAGTCTTCATTCTAGACAGCCTTTGTCAGTCACGTGTGCCGAAATCATCTTCTCCAAGTGTGTGGTCTCTTTGTTTGCCTTCTTTGTGTTGCCTTTTGATAGACAGACATGCTTATTGTTGTTATAGTTGCAGATAGTCCTATCTCTCTTCGTGGTGTGTCTCTTTAGGGTCGCGCTGTGCCCTCTGTATCTCATGTTTGTACCTTGATTTCTGCTTTTGGTATGAAGTGGTTGTTGAATGCCATTCCTGCCCCCCACTGCATAGGGATAACCACTCACCAGAGCACCATTCATTGAATGTCCATTTCCTCCCGCTGATTTATGGTACCACCTTTGCCATGCATCAAGTTTATATAGGCATGCGTGGCTTTCTGAGCTCACAGTCTATCCTCTCCCTATGACTAGAATGATACTAACCCCCATAGTTACTATGGATTTACAATATGCCCTGTGGCCTGGGAGGCAGAGTCCCTCCCACCTTCTTCAAGAACATTTCGGCTATTCTTGACACTGATCTTAACTCTAGAATCAGTCTGTCAAGCTTCATGACAATCCTGTGTGTGCTTCCAGGAGTCATCACTGTACTCTGGCTGAGGTGTGAGTTTAAGGAATTTTTTTTCACTTTGCTAAGCATTTTTATTAGGGATAGATAAATGTGACTTTTTTTTCTTTTTTTATTGTAGTTTAGGTTCTAGGGTACATGTGTAGATCATGTAGAATTGTTGCATAGGTACATATATGGCAATGTGGTTTGCTGCCTCCATTCCCCCCATCACCTATATCTGGCATTTCTCCCCATGTTATCCCTCCCCAACCTCCTCACCCCCTACTGTCCTTCCCCTGGCCCCCCTAACAACAGACTCCAGCGTGTGATGCTCCCCTCCCTGTGTCCATGTGTTCTCATTGTTCAACACCCATCTATGAGTGAGAACATGCGGTGTTTGATTTTCTGTTCTTGTGTCAGTTTGCTAAGAATGATGGTTTCCAGATTCATCCATGTCCCTACAAAGGACACAAACTCCTCATTTTTTATGGCTACATAGTATTCCATGGTGTATATATGCAATGTTTTCTTTGTCCAGTCTATCATTGAGGGGCATTTGGGTTGGTTCCAGATCTTTGCTGCAGTGAACACATGCATACTGTAAACAGTTCTGCAATGAACATATGTGTGCATGTGTCTTTATAATAGAACGTAGATGTTACTTTTTTAAAATGTTTTTTCTGACCAGGTGTGGTGGCTCATGCCTGTAATTCCAGCACTTTGGGAAGCCAAGGCAGAAGGATCACTTTAGCTCAGGCGTTTGAGATGAGTCTGGGCAACACAATGAGACCCTGTCTTCAATAAAAGTTTAAAAAATATTAGCCAAGCATGGTGGTGCACACCTGTGATCCCAGCTACTCGGGAGGGGAGGCTGAGACAGGAGGATTGCTTGAGCTTGGGAAGTTGAGCCTGCAGTAAGCTGTGATTGCACCGCTGCGCGTCTCAGAAAATAAAAATAAAATTTAAAAAATGCTTTTCCTATACTAGCAAGATGACCAAAGATGTTCCTTCCTTACTCTGTTACTGTGGTGAATGTGTAAATGTATTTTCTAATGTTAAGGCACCCTTTCAATCCAAGGATAAACTCAATTTCATCATAAGGAGTTACAGATACAGGCACACACATACACACACACACAGAAATTGTGCTATCACATTATAGCCAAATTATATATATAAAGCACATTATGGGCCAAGCACAGTGGCTCACACCTGTAATCCCAGCACTTTAGGAGGCTGAGGCAGGTGGATTGCTTGAGGTCAAGAGTTTGAAACCAGCCTGGGAGCGACATAGCAAGACTCCATCTCTACAAAAAAATTTTTAAAAAATTAGCCAGGTGTGGTGGCACATGCCTGTAGTCCCAGCTACTCGGGAGGCTGAGGTAGGAGGATCACTCTAGCCCAGTAGTTCAAGGCTGCAGTGAGCAGTGATCGTGCCACTGCGCTCCAGCCTGGGCAACAGAGTGAGACACTATTTTTTAAAAAAGCATTATGACCAAATGTATATATAGTTGTGTGCCACATGCAGACATTTGGGTCAGTAGTCTCATGAGAGATTGTAATGGACCTGAAAATTCCCTATCACCTGGTGATATAGTGGTTATTGTGACATCACAGTGCCATGCATTACTCGTGTGTGTGTGTGTGTGTGTGTGTGTGTGTGTGTGTGTGTTTGTGTTTGTGTCTGATGCTGGGGTAAACAGCGCTCTGCACCACCAATCATAGAAAAGTCTAGCACATACAAATACGGCCAGTGCATAGTACTTGCTAATGACGATAAACCGCTGTTACTAGTTCATGTATGTACTATCCTATACTTTTTTATCATTATCTTAGAGTATACTACTGCTACTACTGATTAAAAACAAAGGTAACTGTAAAACAGCCTCAGGCCCTTGCTTCAGCAGGGATTGCAGAAGGCCCCCAGTGGGACAGGATGTGGAGGGGAAGTCAGTGATATTGGTGATCCTGGCCCCGTGTATGCCTAGGCTGATACTGGGCTAATATGCGTGTTTGTCTTGGTTTGTAAGAAAAAAAATTTTAAGGTAGGAAAAAGGGCCAGGCACGGTGGCTCACACTTGTAATTCCAGCACTTTGAGAGGCCAAGGCAGGAGGATCACCTGAGGTCAGGAGTTTGAGACCAGCCTGGCCAACATGGCAAAACCCCATCTCTACTAAAAATACAAAAATTAGCCAGGTGTGGTGGCTCACACGTGTAATCGCAGCTACTTGGGAGACTAAGGCAGGAGAATCGCTTGAACCCAGGAGGCAGAGGTTGCAGTAAGCTGAGATCACGCCACTGTACTGCAGCCTGGGCGACAGAGCGAGACCCCGCTCTGGTGCATGGTAACGTCCCAGGCCTTCAGACCCACTCACCCTCTCACCAGTTCACCCAGAGCAACGTCCACTCCCGCAAGCTCCATCCGTGGGAAGTGCCACGTCAGGCACACCACTTTGCAGTCATTGACTGTGTGTTTTCACTGTAGCTTATCCGGGTGTAGATGTGTTTAGATATCACAGACACACAGTATTGCGTTGCGGTCATCCACAGCGTTCAGTGCTGTCGCCTGCTGTGCACGTTTGGAGCCCTGGAGCCACAGGCGACACTGTACAGCCTGGGTGTCAGGTGGGCTCTGCCACCTCCGAGTATACTGCTGGATCTGTGTAAGTTCACGTACGCATGACAAAATCACTCAACAACATGTACACGCACACAGATATTACCGCGATATGCATGTAACACGCAACGCATTTCTCAGAACATATCACCAGCGTTGAGCATTGCTTGACTGTATATAAAACACTATTGGGGTAGGAGGTAGGAGTCAACTCCAGACCAGATTGAAGACTGGCTAAAACGGGGAAGAGGCTACTGCAAGCCCCTCTCCATAAGACAGGCCCACCAGGGCCGTGACAGTTTAGCGTTGCCATGGCAACACCCAAAAGTGACTGTCCCTTTCCATGCCAATGACCTGGAATTACCACCCCTTTTCTAGAAATTTCTAAATAACCTGACCCTTAACTTACATGTGTAATTGAAAGTGGAGCTTGGGTGTAGTGGCTCACACCTGTGATCCCAGCACTTTCGGAGGCTGAGGCGGAAGGATCACTTGAGGTCAGGAGTTCGAGGCCAGTCTGGCCAACATGGCAAAACCCTGTCTCCACTAAAAATATAAAAATTAGCCAGATGTGGTGGTGGGCACCTGTAATCCCAGCTACTTGGGAGGGTGAGGGTGAGGCAGGAGAATTGCTTGAACCAGGGAGGCAGAGGTTGCAGTGAGCTGAGATAGCACCATTACACTCCAGCCTGGACAAGAGATGAGACTCCATCTTAAAAAAAAAAAAAAGTGGGCATAGGCATGATTGCAGAACTGCCCCTGAGCTGTTACTGTCAACACATGGCCTGTGGGGTTGCCCTACCCTGCAGGAGCAGTCAAGGGTCTGTAACAGCGCCGCCTTGATAAAGCTGCCTTCTTCTACCCTACTGCCAGCTTTCCCTTGAATTCTATCCTTGTGATACGTTCTGAGAAATGCGTTGCGTGTTATATGCATATTGCTGTAATGTTATAGCACAATATCTGTGTGCGTGTACATGTTGTTGAGTGATTTTGTCATGCGTACGTGAACTTACACAGATCCAGCAGTATACTCTAAGGTGGCAGAGCTCACCCGACACCCAGGCTGTACAGTGTCGTATACAAGCTAAGAACCCTCGCCAGCTAAGCCCTACTATGGGGCTCGCCTGTCCTGCATCACTGCTAGATGGTTTGACTTTTTTTGAGACAGAGTCTGGCTCTGTCACCCAGGCTGGTGTGCAGTGGCATGATCTCAGCTCACTGCAACCTCTGCCTCCCAGGTTCAAGTGATTCTTCTGCCTCTAGGGCTACAGGTGCACATCACCACGCCTGGCTAATGCTTCTATTTTTAGTAAAGATGGCATTTCACCCTGTTGGCCAGGCTGGTCTTGATCTCTTGACCTCATGATCCACCCACCTCAGCCTCCCAAAGTGCTGGGATTACGGGTATGAGCCACTGCACCCAGCCTTTTCTTTTTTTCTAGGGATTTTGTGTGTGTTTATTAGAGAGAGTGCCATTAATTTCCCTTCTCTTACCACCCCTGTCTGTTGGGCACAAGGATTTTCTAATCATCAGAGAATCCGCAAGGGAGCACTCTTTTGGCTGTCTTTCCTGGAAGACTTTGAATAAGATGGAAATCATCTGTGCCTGGAATGCTTCGCTAGAACTTGCTCACAAAACAAGCTGAGCCTCGTCTTTGTATTGTGAGATTTCTAAAATACTGATTAAATCTTTGTTGTTGTTATAGTACAATTCAGGATGTCCCTTTTGAGTCTGTTTTGGGAATTTGTATTTCCTGGGAATGTGTCCATTTCATCTAATTATCACATTTATTTGCAAAAAACATGTTCATACTTTTTTTTTTTCTTTGTTGAGATGGAGTCTCGCTTTGTTGCCCAGGCTGGAGTGCAGTAGCACGATCTTGGCTCACTGCAACCTCCACCTCCCGGATTCAAGTGATTCTCCTGTTTCAGTGTCCTGAGTAGCTGGAATTACAGGCGTGCACCACCACACCCAGCGAATTTTTTATATTTTTAGTAGAAACGGGATTTTACCATATGGATCAGGCTGGTCTCAAACTCCTGGCCTCTGGTGATCCACCCGTCTCGGCCTCCCAAAGTGCTAGGATTACAGGTGTGAGCCACTGTGCCCAGCCCATAATATTCCCTTATTAACTTTTCAATCTCATATTCTCCTGTGTAGTAATGTTCCTTTTCTCTACTCCAATAGTTTGTGTTTTCTATTTTTTTAAATTGATCAGTCTTGCTGGAGTTTTAATTCAACTATATTAGTTAGCTCTTTCAAAAAATTGACTCTGTAATTCCTCTCCGTTGTATTTTTATTTTCTTTTATTAATTTCTGGTTGCCTTTATTATCTTCCTTTCATTTTCTTTGCAATTATTTTCTTGTTCTGCTAACTTTTTAAGTTGGGCACTCATTAATTTTTAGGGTTTAAAAAATATATATGCATTTATTATTACAAAATCCTCATCACCATCTGGTATTATAATTCATTGTCATTTTTGGTATTTTCATTATTTAGTCTTAAGTATTTCTGAATTTCTACTTTTTTTACCCATGGGTAATTAGAAGTATGTTTTAAAATTTCTAGATTTATTAAGATTTTTAGGTTTTAGGTTTCTTTAATTGTTATTGACTTCTAAACTACTTGTGTTGTGATCAGAGAAAGTTGTTAACATGATAACAATTCTTCCAGACCTATTTAGATTTGATTTATGGCTGAACATGTAGTCAGTTTTATAATATGTCTTGTGCCCTGGAGAAGAAAGCATATTTTACAGTTATTGTAGGCAGAATTCGATAATATCCTGCAGATCAAGCTTGTTATTTTATTGCTTAGATCTTCCAAATCCTTACTGATTGTTATTTGCTTGTTCTATCAATTACTGAAGGAGGTGTGTTAAAATCTCCTGGTGTGTTGGCCAATTGATCAGTTTCTTCTTGTAGGCATTTCTTCTGTAATTTGTTTCCTTTATAAAATTTAAAGTTATCCTAATAGGTACATACAAGTTTAGAATTCTTCTATATGAGTCTGCATCATCATATTGTGACCTCTTTATCCCTAACAATCCTTTTTGTATTTTGATTAGAATATTTTTTCCTTCTTTTTACATTCAACCTATCCCTGTACTAAGATTTTAGGAATATCTTTCTTGGTTTTTATTATTTTTTATTTTATTTTATTCTTATTTTTTTTTAGATGGAATCTCACTCATCGCCCAGCCCAGAGTGCAGTGGCATGATCTTGGGTCACTGCAAGCTCTACCTCCCGGGTTCAAGCAACTCTCATGCCACAGCCTCATGAGTAGCTGGGATTAAAGGCATGGGCCACCACACTCGACTAATTTTTTGTATTTTTAGTAGAGACGGGGTTTCACCATATTGGCCAGGCTGGTCTTGAACTCCTGACCTCAGGTAATTCACTTGCCTTGGCCTCCCAAAGTGCTGGGATTACAGGCGTGAGCCACTGTGCCCGGCCACGGGCGTACAGTTTTAGAGCTTTCCATTAATAGTCATTTTCCATCTAAACGTGGAAGATGTTCCTGTTCCTTTTTTTTTTTTTTTTTTTTTCTTTGCTTCTTTTCTGTCTGATAGGAAATTGGAGGTAGCCTGTTTGTTTCTGATAGGAAGTGGGAGGTGGTCTGTCTGTTTCTTATAGGAAGTCGGAAATGGTCTGTTTGTTTCTGATGGGAAGTAGGAGGTGTTCTGTTTGTTGTAGTGTATGGCTGACATGTATTTTCTCTGGTGTAGCTTTTGGAATCTTGGTGTTGTGTTCTGCAATTCCACTATGAGGAAACTATGAATGGATTTCTCCTCATTCTGCTTGGAGTCACCTGGGCTTCCTTATGTGAAAGACTATGTCTTTCATTCAATCTAGGAAATCCTCTGCCATTATCCCTCCCAACAGTACCTCTCTCCCATTCTACAGAATTTCTTCCTGTAGCACCAGTTAGACCTGTGCCAGACCTTCTCCCCTGACCTTCTGTATCTCCAAACCTGTCTTTTCATTTCTGATCTTCTTGGTGCTACATTCCCTGTAATATGTAATTAGAAGTTACTGCCTTTGTAATAACTTCTAGTCTACTAATTCTCCCTTCAGCTGTGTCGATCTGTGTTCAACCCTTCTACTGTGCTGCAGCTTGTGAATTTTCTGCAGGTCTACCTTCTAGTCTGACAACTTTCTTTTTTTGTTGTTGTTTTTTTGAGACAGAGTCTCACTCTGTTGCCCAGGCTGGAGTGCAATGGTGTGATCTCGGCTAACTACAACCACTGCCTCTGGGTAAAAGCAATTCTCTTGCTTCAGCCTCTCAAGTAGCTGGAATCACAGGCATGCACCACCACCCCTGGCTAATTTTTGCATTTTTAGTAGAGACAGGGTTTGACCATTTTAGCCTGGCTGGTCTTGAACTCCTGACCTCAGATGATCCACCCACCTCAGCCTCCCAAAGTGCTGGGATTACAGGCGTGAGCCATAGCACCTGGCCTCTTTTTCTTTTGTTTTCTTTTTCTTTTCTTTCTTCTTCTTCTTTTTTTTTTTTTTTTTTTCTTTTTTTTTTTTTTTTGACAGAGTCTCACTCTGTTGCCCAGGCTGGAGTGCAATGATGCAATCTCAGCTCACTGGAAACCACCTTCCAGGTTCAAATGATCCTCCTGCCTCAGCCTCCCAAGTAGCTAGAATTATATGCACCTGCCACCATACCCACTAATTTTTGTATTTTCAGTAGAGACAGGGTTTCACTGGGTTGGCCAGGCTGGTCTTGAACTCCTGACGTCAGGTGATCCACCCGCCTCGCCCTTCCACAGTGCTAGGATTACAGGCGTGAGCCACTGTGTCTGGCCCTCTTTTTCTTTCTTTCTTTCTTTCTTTTTTTTTTTTTTTATGTTTTGAGATGGAGTCTCACTCTTTCACCCAGGCTGGAATGCAGTGGCATGATGTTGGTTCACTGCAACCTCCGCCTCCCAGGTTCTAGCGATTCTCCTGCCTCAACCTTCCAAGTAGCTGGCATAACAGGCATGCGTCACTATGCCCAGCTAATTTTTATATTTTTACTAGTGACAAGGTTTTCCTGTTGGCCAGGGTGGTCTCCAACTCCTGATCTCAGGTGATCTGCCTGCCTCAGCCTCCCAAAGTGCTGGGAATATAGGTGTGAGCCACCGCACCTGGCCTCAATTTTCTAATTCTCTGTTTAGCTGTGTTTATCTGCTGTCTAATTTTTCCAGTGATTTAAGATTTATTCATGACTCTATTTGTTTTACTTAGTTTCTTTCCTAGTTTTTAAATTATCTTACTATGTTTTCATTTCCCTATTTCAGATCTTTTAAAATGACATTGTGTTTTATATGCTGCTTTTGTTAAGACCAATAATATCCCAAGTCTTTCTGACCTAGTTTGTTATTTGGGCTGATCTTTTACATGGTGCCTTGCTTTCTCGCAGAGTTTTTTTTTATTAAAAATCATATTATTGTACATATTATATGTAAATATATATTTGAACTTGACCCTGGAAATTCTCTGAGGTATGGGTTGAGGCTTATTCCTCCAGAGGAAAATGTGTTTGTTTTGGGCAGGTTCCTGGGGCACTACAAATCCACGTTAAATTACAATTCTCGGCTGGGTGCGGTGGCTCATGCCTACGTTCCTGGCACTGTGGGAGGGGAGGTGGGAAGATCACCTTAGGTCAGGAGTTCGAGACCAGCCTGGCCAACATGTTGAAACTCCTTCTCTCCTAAAATACAAAAATTAGCTGGGCATGATGGCAGGCGCCTATAATCCCAGCTACTCAGGAGGCTGAGGCAGGAGAATCACTTGAGCCCAGGAGGCAGAGGTTGCAGTGAGCCAAGATCGTGCCATTGCTGTCCAGCCTGGTCGATAAAGTGAGATTCTAGCTCCAAAAAAAAAAAGAAATACAATTCTCGCCTTCTGATTTTGGGGTCATGCAAAGAGAAGAATGTTCAGGGCCCAAACCCATGGCAGGGCCGGTCAGTGCTGCACATTCTCTCGGGATTTAAGAAATAAACTTTCAGCCAGCAAGGTGGCTCATGCCTGTAATCCCAGCACTTTGGGAGGCTGAGGCTGGCAGATCACAAGCTCAGGAGTTCGAGACCAGCCTGGCCAATATGTATTAAAAATACAAAAATTAGTGGGGCGTGGTGGTAGGTGCCTGTAGTCCCAGCTACCTGGGAGGTTGAGGCAGGAGAATCACTTGAACCCAGGAGGCGGAGGTTGCAGTTAGCTGAAATCACACCACTGCACTTCAACCTGGGTGACAGCGAGACCCCACCTCAAAAAAAGAGAAAAAAAAGAAGTAAACTTTTCTAGTACTAAGGTTGAGACAGTTTCTCTGCCAAGTAAGGGTCAGTATGTTTCCTAGTTCACCCTTTCATGAAGGAGGCAGCAGTTCTGGAATGCTGGCTTCAGGCTGGGTGGTCTGACCCCCTCCCACCTTGGTCCCCAGGCACAGTGCCCCATCCCTCTTAGGACAGGGTCGCTGTGTCAGAGCCACATTCGCCCCCCCACCCATGTATCTGCCAGCTTCAGCACCTCTCCTGACTCCTGGACTTTTGCTGTCATTTCGTCCATGGACTCACTGAATTTCTTTTAGTTGCTTGCAGATTGATTCTGGCAACGTAATTTAGGTGCTTTGCAGGGAGTCATCGCAGGATATCTAGTCCAGAGCTCTCAACCTTAGCTTACATCTGAGTCCACTGGAGAGCTTGTTAGCAGAAGTGCCCAGCACCCCCTCCAGAGTTCTGGACCCAGACAGGCTGAGGCAGGCCTGAGAATCTGCATGTCTCAGGAGCTCTTGGACGATGCTGGCACTGCAGGTGCCTGGGCCACATGTGGGGGCATCTGCCCCTTTTTCCTCTACCACACCTGGCAGGCACAGTAACTCTCATCAGGCACAGAGGATCACCATATCAGGGGTATTCAATTAATCTGGTGTATCTGCCTGGAAAGCCCCCTTCACAGTGACTTCCAGATTCTAATATGTGTGAGCGTCACCTGGATGGCTTCTTAAAACACAGAGGCCAGGTGTGGCGGCTCGTGTCTATAATCCCAGCACTTTGGGAGGCCGAGGTGAGCAGATTACCAGAGGTCAGGAGTTTGAGACTAGCCTGACCAAAATGGTGAAACCCTGTCTCTGCTAAAAATACAAAAATTAGTTGGATGAGATGGTACACACCTGTAATCCCAGCTACTTGGGAGGCTGAGGCAGGAGAATCGCTTGAACCCAGGAGGCAGAGTTTGTAGTGAACAGAGATTGTCACACTGCACTCCAGCCTCCAGCCTGGGAGACTCTCTCTCAAAATACCGAAAAAAAAAAAAATAAAAACACACATGATATACTTGTTAATATTGGTTACAAAGAATCAACTTAGAATTTCTACATGTCACTAATAAGCTGTTATTAACATAAATTCTATTTTTATGTGTTGCTTCCTGCTTTCTTTAGGTGTGTCTTGATTCTTTCTAACGCACTAGCTTTATTTCTACTTGTTAAATAATGAAAACATCTAATCCTATGTATTTTCTTTTCATAGTCTTAGCTGGATCTAAGTTTAAACAGCAATCATTCTCTCCATCGTTACAGAGTTTAAGTGCAGTCATTTATTTCCTCTTTGACACAAGACTCATTTAGGAGAATCCTTTACAAGTCCATCTGAATCATAAATGCTTGTTAATTTCAAGTTATAATGCATTGCAGTTTGAGAAAATGTTCCATTAAATTTTTTTTGCATCTCAATGTATTCTCAATCTTGCTAAATGTCACACAGACACTTGAAAGGTATTCTCTGCTTAAATAAAAAATAATTTGAACATATATTTATTTCTTAAATATATCTTTTTTACCATGTTTAGATTTTCTCCAATTTTTCCCTCCTTGAGTGGGCCTTATGATTCTCCAGAGTCCTGCCTTGAGAGTTTCCGAACCATGACACAGGGAGGGGAAACCCCGGCTGAGCTGCTGGACTCACCGAGCTGAGGAAATGGAGCTAAGGGACCAGGGAGATAAAGATGGGTGGAGAGCACAAAGCAGAGCTCTGAAGAGGAGGGAGCCGCAGAGAAAGCTGGAGCTTTGCAGAGGGTCCCCATCAGCCACCCTTGAAAGCAATGTTACTGCATCTAACAGCAGAGTTTCAAAATACACTAAGCCGACCAGGCACAGTAGGTCACGTCTGTCATCCCAGCATTTTGGGATGCTGAGGTGGGTGGATCACCTGAGGTCAGGAGTTTGAGACCAGCCTGACCAACATGGTGAGACCCCGTCTCTACTAAAAATACAAATATTAGCTGGACATAGTGGCGGCCATCTGTAATCCTAGCTACTTGGGAGGCTGAGGCAGGAGAATCACTTGAACTCAGGAGAGGGAGGTTGCATTGAAATGAGATATCACCACTGCACTCCAGCCTGGGCAACAAGAGCGAGACTCCATCTCAAAAAACAAAATAACCAGTAACAGAAAGATTTCTAGAGAATACCCAAATATTTAGGGACAAAAATAAACACTTCTAAGTAATCCATAGGTCAAAGAAGAAATCAAAAAGGTAAATCAGTAAGGAATTTGGAGTGAATGATGATAGAAACACAACATATCAGAATTTTTGAGATGCTGCCAAAGTGGTACATAGAACACGAAATACTGGCCGGACGTGGTGGCTCACACTTATACTCCCAGCACTTTGGGAGGCTGAGGCAGGGGGATCATTTGAGGCCAGGAGTTCAAGACCAGCCTGGGCAATATAGTAAGGCCCTGTTTCGACAAAAACAAACAAACAAAACAAAACAAAAATGAGCTGGGCATGGTAATGCATGCTTGTAGTCCAAGCTGCTCACAAGGCTGAGGTGGGAGGACCACCTGAGCCTGGAGAGGTCAAGGCTGCAGTGAGCCATGATTTCACCCCTGCAGTCTGGCCTGGGTGACAGTGAGACCCTATCTCAAAAAAAAATGCTAATGAGATGGAATGAGCAAATTATATAAATAAGTGATTAATGTAGAAAAGGAAAGAAGTAAAAATGGAACATACAGAATATCAGACAAGGCTGGGTGTGGTGGCTCACACCTGTCATTACAGCACTTTGGGAGGCTGAGGTGGGCAGATCAGTTGAGGTCAGGAGTTTGAGACCAGCTTGGCCAACATGGTGAAACCTGTCTCCACTGAAAATATAAAAATTAGCCAGTTGTGGTGACATGTGCTTATAATTCCAGCTACTCAGGAGGCCAAGACAGGAGAATCACTTGAATCTGGGGTGGAGAGGTTGCAGTGAGCCAAGATCGAGCCACTGCACTCCAGCCTGGGCAACAGAGCAAGAATCCGTCTGAAAAAAAAAAAAAAACTCAGACAAATATAAAATATATAATAAGATGATGTATTTAAACTTATCTATAGTAAGTAATTACATTAAATATAAACTGACTAAACATTTCAAATAAAAAATAAAAATGGTCTGATTGGATGGAAAACAAGACCCAAGTATTAGCTATTTAAAAAAATTTTAGATAGATATAAAAATACAAATACAATGTAGAAAAATAAAAAAGATATACCTTGCAAAATAAAGCTGGATTAGATATATTACTATCCATGGACTTTAAGGCAAGATGTTTCCATGAGAAATAGAGACTGTTTATAGTGATAAAAGACCAATTCAACAAAGATATAAAATTCTACATTTAAACACACCTACTAGCATAGGCTTAAAAATTTAGAGTTTTGAATGCATGTGTTAATTGTAGAAAGAGCTGAACTGAAGAAGTTAGAAAAGGAATAGCAAATTTCCTTGATTTTTGCAATCATTTTTCTCCTATATAAAAATGATTGCAAAAATCAATGAAATAGAAGGAACATATAAAAGAAACTTAATAAAACCAAAAGATGCTTCTTTTAAAATATTAATAAAATTAATAAATCTGTGGAAAAACTGATCAAGGAGAAGAGAAAAACAATGTGCCAACATCAGAAATGAAAAACAAAAGACATCAGATCTTACAGTCAGTAAAAGGATAATAAGCAATTATTATGGGCCAGACATGGTGGTGGCTCCCACCTGTAATCTAGCACTTTGGGAGGCGAAGGCAGGAGTTGAACCCAAGAGTTTGAGACCAGCCTAGGCAGCATAGTGAGACCTTGTCTTTACATAATTAAAATTTACCTGAGTATGATGTCATGTGCCTGTAGTCTCAGCTACTCGGGAGGCTCAGCCAGACACTTGCTTGAGCCCAGCAGGTCAAGCCTGCAGTGAAGCAGTGAGCTGTGATCACACGATGTCACTGTGCTCCAGCCTGGGAGACAGAGTAAGACCCTGTCTGGGAAAAAAAAAAAAAAAAAAAAACAAGGCATATACCATTGTAGTAGACAATTTAGAGAAAACAAAATAAAAATTTACTTGAAAAACACAGCTTATTGAAACTGACACAAAAATAAATCAAAAATCTCAATAGACATATATTTGTTAAAGAAGTTGAATATAAATTTAAAATTTCCTACATAAGAGAACACCAATCTCAGATGGCCTCACTAATTTTTCCACTTAAGACACAAATACCAGAGAGAGATCCAAGATGGCCGATTAGCAGCAGCTCAGGATTGTAGCTCCCAGTGAAAGCACAGAGAGCGAGTGGATGCCACACTTTCAGATGAATTTTTGTTGCCCACAGACCGGGAGATTCCCAGCGGAGGAGCCACATAGGTCACCAGCGCTACTTTTTTGGCTGGCACGGCAGTTTTGCCGGCGCCCCAGCACAGTGCTTCTCAGTGCGGAGTATACGGGATGGGGTGCCCTTTGAGTCCGGCTCAGCTGGTCCCATCCCCACAAGGAGAACAGCAATTAGAAACGCTGAGGACTGAGAGTTTCACAGCAAGCACAGCCAAACTGGGAAGGTCCAGCTCTGTGGGGAACGGGTGTCCACCAAAGGAAAACTAAGAAACAGAAAAAACTTCATCACCAGGCAGAGAGAGATCCAAGATGGCCAATTAGCAACAGCTCAGGATTGTAGCTCCCAGTGAAAGCGCAGAGAGCGAGTGGACACCGCAATTTAAGACGAATTTCTGTTGCCCACAAACTGGGTGCTACCCAGCAGAGGAACCACACGGGTCGCCAGCATGACTCTTTTGGCAAGCGCGGCTGTTTTGCCGGTGCACTGGCGTGGCGTGGCATGGCGCGGTGCTTCTCAGTGTGGAGTATACGGGACTGGGTGCCCTTTGAGTTGGGCTCGGCTGGTCCCATCCCCACAAGGAGAACAACAATTGGAAGCACTGAGGACTGAGAGTTTCACAGTAAGCACAGCTGAACCCAGGAAGGCCTAGCTCTGTGGGGAAAGGGCGTCCGCCGAAGGAAAACTAAGAAACAGAAAAAACTTCACCAACAAGCCAGACGTCCACTCAGACCCAATCTGAAAGTCGGCAATTACAAAGACGACAGGTGGATAAATCCACAAAAATGGGAAGAAACCA